>CAKAOI010028951.1:0-13921 GCA_916701655.1 Sebastiscus albofasciatus | reverse complement strand
AGCAGTAGCTCTGTCGCTGTCTCCACATCCCAGGATTTCGACGACAACGCCACTATTACTGCATTCTGGGGAGAAAAACATTCAGAAAAAGATTTTTTTTTTTTTATTCTGCAGCAGAGTTCAGAAGAGCATTGCACAGCAGGGGAGGAACAGAAGTTCAGAAATACTTACTTTTTCAAAGCCCATGGCACAGAGTTTGTCTATTTTGCGTGTGTACTCCGGACTTGAGACAGGAGCGCTTGCATAGACATGAGACCAGAGCCTCGCTGTCTGTTTGAACATCTCTGGGTTCTGCTTGTACTGTGCCATGAACAAATGGGAAAAACAACAGTCAGTTTGTTTGAAGGGGGCTCATCATTCAGCACACCTTTGTCAACTACTGACACATTGTGCTTTTCTAGTTAGTTTAGATCCCCCAGCACATATTCACATACGAGCAGAGCACTCTATGCTATTTTGAAGGGCTGTGTATTGGCAAGAATCTGGCGATACGATACAGGGGTTACGATTCAATATATTGCGATACTGTAAGCAAGGCGATATAGTGCAATTTTTTAACCTAATTTTAGGAAGACTTATAGTAAAGACAACACCAACAGATGTACAAAATCTGAGTTAAAATAAGTTTACTTTTACATGCAATCAGAACAGTGGGATTTACATTTGCCTTCATCTCAGTCTCTGTAACATCTAACATCACAGCTTTACTTTGAGAGGACACACACACTGAGAGGGCGCATCACTTTACAAATGAAATAAAGTATTGACTTAGTCAATCTTTGCATGTAAACTGATATTAATTAAAATTCGATACTGTGTTTTTGAGAATCGAGACAGTATCACAAAACATAATATTGTGATATTCGATATATTCCATATTTTCTTACACCTCTACTATTTTGTATGTGTGGCTCCAAACCAGATTGCCAATAAAATAATTCTCCGTAAGATTGTGAGGCTGCTGAGACATTCAGAGCCAGAGGAAGTAGTAGAACTGCAGGCTGCCAGAGAGTCATCTCTGCTCAATGCTGCCCAGCAGTCTGTTTCCGTGCTGTATTTGTATTTTTAAAATGTAATGCAGGTGTGGATGTTCCATCATCATAAAATATAAGCATTTAAACTGTTAATTAACAAATATATAAAAAACTGTTAGATGAAAGAAAGAAATTGCAACTTCCTATCAACCTTTGGACTTAATATACCTCATTATGCAGTACAACAATTAAAATAACCAAGTATTGTTATTGTCAAATGTCCATGCAGTGTTTTTAGTGCAGCTATACGACAATTTAAAGTGCAACACCTTCTGAACCACCTAAACAGCCTCAGGTTTCTACTCCGTATTGGACCTCTGACCAACTGTAAATCATGTTGAAAAACATGAATATCTACAAAACCAAAAAGCCATCTTACTGTATGCTATACTGTATCTTATCTAACATAATTTCACTCCTTCATGTGTGTTTCATTAGGATGTGGGTTGCTAAGCTCTAGATGACTGTTACTACATGACACAAGCATTAGTGATAGTATGTAGGTGTTATAATGTGTGTTACAATGAAGTGGGATAATATTTTCAATAAGAAACGCAGGCGAAGGGCAAACAGCTCCCTGCCTACACATAATATTCCAACAGTATCACGTAACTAGCACTGTACTGAATATTACTGAATATTGCTTAACGTGTAACATTTAACTGGTGTGCAGCACAGAGAGAAGCCTACTGCATCCGTCCATATAAGGTAATTTAAGGTAACAATCCAGGGTCGTACACAAGTGAAGCGGACATAAAGATCTGAACAAACAAATGAGGGTGTAAGTACCAAAACATAATAGATTAAAGGGCACGTCCATATTTTCCTGAGCTACGGTGTGTCCCAGGAACATCATATTTATATTCATAGTTAAGGTTTTGAAATGTATAATAATATTTAGTACATGTAAGGTAAACAACTGTGTGCCAAGTACATTATGGGATCTGTTTGACAGTCATTTGGCAAAAACTACAATTGTCACCTTACTTTAAGAAATGCAGGATACATAACACCATAAAAAAAACAAGCAATTGTTCCTTGTGAGTAATATTCAATGTCCACCTAGTTTTCATGGAAACCTGTCCATAAGATTTTGATTCGTCCTGCTTGACCCGGGCAGATGTGTTAGGTGCATATGTCCTGGATTAGAAACCTGCCTTGCACAAATATTTCCCTGCCAATCCTTCCTGTATGTCTTCACTCCCTATTTTCAGTTTAAGGTAAGAATGTAAGAGTGGAAGAAAAAGCAATGGAGAGGCCCTTCCTGTTCTAAACACCAGTGTTGTTTCCAAGCAGGCAGCAAATAATTAATGCTTTCCTTATCGGTTAATCTCGCAATTATTTTCTTGAGTAATCGTTTAGTCTCTAAAAAAAAAAACAAAAAACAGAAAACAGTGAAAAATCCACATCACTATATCTCTGGGCGCTCAGTGACTTCATCAAATGCCTTATTTTGTCTAACCAACTATTCAGGACTAATATTCAGCATACTACAATGTAAGATCAAGACTAGTAGCAAAATCTCACATTTGAGAAACTATACAGAAAAAAACCCACACTGCTCACCAGGTGTCAGACTTAGCTGAGGTGCTGGAGCTATAGACTATTAAACTTAATGAAAAATCTTTTTAATAAGCAAGCTTTCAGTCAGAGACCTTCTTCAAGGCAAGAACAGTTCTAGAAACTGGAACTATCACATTTTTTTTATCAAAATAGTTGCCAATTAATTTTCTGTCGATAGACTATAAATAATGAACTGAGTGTTTGCAGCTCTACAAGCTGTCTATCAACAAGCCCCATCCACTAGTAAGTAGTTTGTCTAGGCAGGTGCCACTGTAGGATTAAATGATACTGACACAATCAAGTATCACAGTATCTTACAACAAATTCTTCCAATGATGTGACAGCTATAACATCCAAGAAGCAGAAGAATGAATTCACTGTTAAATTGACTTAGCTAGAACAGTCTAATATAGCGGTCCCCAACCATACCAGGATTACTGTATATTGACAGGAAAACTCTCTAAATGCAAAGGTTATGAGAGTTATTGTACCTTAAACACGGTCATAATGAGCTAACTGTTGGTGTAATCAGTACAGAAAACTGTATCAACTAACTGTAAGTGGAGCCTTTACAAGCAGAAAACATTTGAGCTATATCACAATACTTCAATAGCCAAATTCCTAGAAGATATCTAGTGTCAGATGGAAGCGAGTATATGTTGCTGGAAAATTAGAAATACATATCCACAGTAAATTTGTCAAACAATAAAGTCAAAACTTATATACACATACACACCCACCTGATTGGCTACCACTGCATCCTGTGGATCATCTGGTTCTGCAGCTGCCAGTAAGGCTTGTAGTGACAGGAGGACCGTCCTCAGTGTCATAGCTGCTGCCCTGAAACAACATACAGGAAACGGTTCATTGCAACACCCCAAACAAGGTAAACCGTCCTCACAGACTTCAACAGATGTGTTTCTATGACTGCATGGGTGTGGCGGAGGAATATTTTCAATACTTGACATGGACCAGCTAGTTTAAACACCTTTGATCTAAGTGTGCCTGAGCACTTTCTGGGATTATTAATAGCAACTAATGCTTTCCACATCATCAGACTCACTCATCTATATAACTTTGTCATTGCCCCTATGTTTTATATCAATGTATTATAATAAATACGAGTTTGGATCACTGCATATTGGGGCTATTTGCATAGTTTTGGAGTTGAAATTACTGAGAAGAGGACTGTGTTGTTATTCAACTGTTGACAGGATCTGGCATTAGAACAGCAACTTGTGGCGCCTTCAAATGGGGTCGTGTTTATCGTGTTCACGAGAAGAGTCCATACGAACGCCCCTCTCTTGTGGTATTCATGACCTCATAAGTGGAAAGTTTCTGAAAGCTCCGAGTTTACGACTTGTGATGTGTTTGTTGACGTTGTCAGAAATGGCAGAGGCCATGGAAGTACATGTTTTGGTGCATAATAAGTGAATATAGTGTAATTTTATTCATATGTTGTTTTTCTTCGTAATTTTATAATATGTTTGAGGAGAATGTTGATTTTCCCAACGGCCTCATCTTTTCCCTCTGTCATTATGCCTTTATATTTACTGCATTATTTTACCCACTTGCTAGCTTGCTAAATCGCTGTGTGGCTTCTAGACGCTGACAGTAACGTTAATATTGCCGTTGCTTAACAGCGGTGTTCTTCACGACTTAACCACTTAAACGCCAAGCATATTGTATACACGATTTCCCATGTTGTGAATACGAGCTCACAAGTTTCATTTGAAGCCACCATTAGAAATGGCTATGGCTTTGGTCGGGGAAACACTGTTGCACGACTAGAAAAGTAATTCATGATGGATGCGTGATGGATGAATTATGTTAGGAATGCCGACACACATTTCACTCACCACTGGTCTTTGAGAATGTCCAGACATATTGCACCTGTGACCGAGCTGATGTTGGGATGCCAGATCTTCGTGATAAACCGCACCTAAGAGATTAAAATGAAAACGGGACGAAAGGAAATCATTTGCTTATTAGCACAGTTGATGGAAGCCAATGTCCTCGAGGTAAGGGGTTATCAGTAACCAATGACAGTAATTAATCCCTACCTTTGGTGGATTGAATGGATACGTCTCTGGAATTTTAATTTCTAGTTCATATCTACCCCCTGGGGAGAAACGAGAGGTATCACATATTATTCAACAATCATGACTATTTCCAAAGCATGCAATAAAAAAGGGTAGCTGTCAAGATGCAAATAGTTTACATTAAGGATTAAAAGCCTCTTGAAATAGTTGATGAGGCCTTCTCACAAAGTTATTGTCAGACACTTCCAATATCATCATAAGGAACATGTGCAACCATGCATACAGGTTGTTCACCTTCATATGGTGTGTCAGGTGGCCCTGCTATCTCCCCTCTAAGTTCTGTGAAGTTCTCATCCACCAGATCCACCCTTATCTGGTTTTTGCTCGTCTGGAAAAGAGTGCAAAAGAAGAAGCATTAAGACTTCAGGCAGACACAGACAGGGAAAGACTGCAAAGTGTTAAACTAAGCTTGCTGTCAAACTCAAACCTGCTTATGCAGCAGAAGTTGACACCCACAACCCCCTGCAGCATGCATTAGTTAGCTGCAAAGTTGACCTCAACTTGTTGCAGACACATCTTACATACAGGATCTACATGCACCTATACATTGAATCTATGCAGATGCAGGATGTGAGAGCAAAACCTTTACACACCAATCTGTTGCTAACACAGCTAGGTATGATGGTATGTTAGCTATAGTTAGAAATGTGAAGGAGGCTCAATTATTTACAGTAGTGCTTCAATAAGCTGATAAACTGCTTGCATACAACAGTAACACCCTTTGCTTTCACTCCACAGCAGTGACATATTAACAGCTAGAGCTAGTATCTATTAGTGGAGCCATGTCTGTAATACAGTTAGCTTGAAGCTAGCAGCCTGGCACAGTTACTCACATTCAGCCTGGAGATAAACAAGGAAAGCTGTGAGCATTAAGTGGCATTAACTTCTCAAACGTGACTACTAACCTCTTCGCTTTTGAGCACCTCCTTGAATTCCCGTTTTATCCTCTGAACCGCGATGTTGGCCATGGTTTACCCCCGTGTTTACCGTCCCGGTTGGTGGGGCCTCGCCGCCGTTAACCGACCTGACTGTTAACGGTAGCTAGTAAAGCTTCTTCTCTGCTGCTCTGTCTGGATAACAACCTCAACTAACAACAGCTGTTCACCGCCCGGTTATCACTGTGAGGTTGTTATAATCCGTTAATGTAAATAGGCTCAACATGTATCTATCAACAACACGACGGATGGTTGTACGGAAAACATTTTAATAGAGAAACTGCATGCAGTCTGGAGGAGAGAGGAGGTCATGTGATCTGTATTGCCATCCTGAAGGCCTCCTCCTATTGGCTGATCCGCTGATGATGATTAATACACCAGTATTATTATTATTAGTGCTATTAGTATGTCTTTAAAACTATTTATATTAGAAAAAAAAGTTCAGACTCTCCCATAAAAAATACTTTTCGGTAAATAAAGTCAAAGAAGTGTCATCCTTTTTTTGTTAAATTAAAAAATGATGTTGTTTTAAGCTGTGCCTAGTGTGATTGGAAATGTACACACACCTGTAAACTGTGGCAAGATATTTGTAGATTTATATGACTGATTATATAACTTTGAACTTCTACTGGAAAATGTTTTTTTTTTTTAAGGTTCAACACAATATATGAGAAAGAATATTTATTTTAATGAATCTCATTATCATTGTTGCAAAGTTTTACATTCATAAATGCAAATCTGTGAGAGTTAAACCTCACTTAAATGTGAACTATATATTAAGAGAATATCCTCTGCAAAAACAAAAATAGTAAAACAGTGAGTTTGTGCTCCCATTTTAAAGTTTTTACTTAAGTTACTATTATTTATTTATTTATTTGTTTATTTATTTATATATTTATCTATTTATCTATTTATTTATATTAACCCTAGCATGTTTTGTGTTTTATGTAACTTGTTTTATTTATTTAGTTATTTATTTATTTTATTTTTATGTTTGTTTTTATTTATCCTTTCATTTCATTTATATATATTGTTTACCTATGTAGTGATTGTTCTTTGTATTGTTTAGAAATTTAGAATAAAGTTTATCGAAAAAAATAAAAATAATATATATATATCTGTATTTTTAAAACGATATGATGTTCATAGGGGTGGTATTTATTAGAAAAAAAGGTCAAAGTGCCTTTTTAGATCACCTTGTAATGCAAAATAAAAGTAATCTCAGAACAAAACTTAACAGGTAAACAGGGTTTCACAAAATGACTAGCAGATTACATCATTACCATGTGATCATTCACATTTAGTCAAAATGCTCTAAAATTATTATTTTTTTTCTGGATTAGTAGTTTTCCAGTCTAAGCAGCACCTTCTTTTTTCATCTGATGATCCCAGTTAAACCAGTATGTCTGTCTCACATATACAATCATGTCAACTACTGAAATACTAAATTATATCATTAATGGTCCACAGTCACAAACATTGCTGGACACTAATACATGAACACCCACTGTACTTTTTGGTATTTTCCCCATTTTGTAACAAAAGACAGATTTCACATTGTTTCATCAGAGCTTCAAACTGTGACACTAGGGGGCGTCATTGCCCCGTGGAGATTCAGACAGTCTGTATCAAATAGTAAACATCATGTCTAGTGTATGCAGAAATATTCAAATACACCATTTTAGTATATATAACACATTTATACTGCATTCAAAAAACTGCATGTTTTTTTCCTCCACAGTATGTGATCATCATAAAGTGGGCATGTCTGTAAAGGAGAGACTTGTGGGTACCCATAGAACCCATTTTCATTCACATATCTTGAGGTCAGAGGTCAAGGGACCCCTTTGGAAATCGCGTTGCCAGTTTTTCCTCGCCAAAATTTAGCGTAAGTTCGTAGCATTATTTAGCAATCTTCCCGACAAGCTAGTATGACATGGTTGGTATCAATGGATTCCTTAGGTTTGCTAGTTTCATATGATCCCAGTATCTTCACTAGCTTTAAAACTCAGCTTGCATTCACCTCTAAAAGACAGAATAGCGGCCGGGGCGGGCCGTTGCAGTTTTAAGGGATTAAATCTGAGCTAAACTTATTGTGTATCGTGTAAAATATATCAGAGTCGCATTTTAGTCTGATCTACACAATATTATCACGACTAATTGACTTTATTATAATACTAGAATCATGGCATTGACATACTTTCTCCATAATTGAGGTCATAGGTAAGGTCATCAATTAGGTAAATCTTTTATATAATCTTTTTTAGTAAACTATAGAGCTCACGTAAGCAATTATCAACCTTTGTAAAAGAACATGTCAGCCAGTCTTTGACATTCAGTAAATATGTTGATCTCATGGTCATTTAACTGTAAGAAAATACAAACAAAATAGCTTTTACAATTGCATTATTACAGTAAAATGTATGGAGACACTTTATCTTGACAGTAATTGTTGGTAAACTGATCACACATTTGTCACAATCACTCACAGTTTGTCTGCTACACATCACAGAGTCAATGTCTCTCTACAGTTAGCACTTAACAGGTGGACACGAGCATACAGGGGCTCCTTCCCTTCTCCTCCTCCTCTTCATCGCCCTCCCCCTGCCTCTGGTTTGGTTTCTCTTGGTGACGACAACAAAGATGACAAGTGCTGCCAACATAACAGCTGTTATTAGGAGGCAACCTCCGAAGACCAATATGGCTTTGTTGTTGAACATCCATGCACATACAGAGCAGGGTTCATGCAGGTCACTAAACCTGCAGGTCTGCACGGTGTTATCCTCGGGGAATCCGCCATGAGTGATGATTTCTCTGTAGACGGCGATGGAGGCTTTGGCTTTGGATTGGTGGTGGGTTGAGGTGAAAAGGCCAAACTGGGGGGCGTGTCGATCTTGCAGTTTCCACACGTAGAAGCCCTGCAGGTTGACGCCATCTAATTGGCGAGCTGGAGACAAATAGAATAAAGGAGGAAAGTGAGATATGAATCACTCGTCAGCTCTCTAATCCCTCTTCCTATTCAAGTAAAGTATTCCAAACAACCAAATGTTAAGAGTACATGCCCTGAGGTTAAACCGTGTTACAAACAACACATATACAGGTGAGCTAAGGGTCATAAAGGGCAAAGTATGAACGCAACACTATCGCTGTACTGTTTTTCTCTCCTCCCCTCTCTCTTTTATGATCTTCAGTTTCTCATTAAATCCGGGTTTTATAGGAAGCTATATGGTCATAAAACCTGTATTGCCTCTGTATCTGTGCCTACGTCTCAACAACCTGAATACTGCAGAGGTCTATTTTGTTCCTACTGAAATCAAAGAGGAACATTACTAATGGAGACGTAAGATCTGAAATGCAAGCCCCACCTTTTAAGGCCTCCTGCAGGTAACTCCTGAGAAAATGTTGCCTGAGTTTGTCCTCCACAGGAGCCTGGTCGTCAACCCCACTGGCTGTGACAATGATAGGCAGAGCCCCTCCATATCTCTGGCTCACCCAGTTCAGGATCTTCCGCAGGCCCCATGGTACGAGAGCCTGCCCCAGACCAGAGGAGGGCCAGGTGGGATCAGAAAGGATCAGACAGTCGTGATCAGGGAGGTGTTTCTGCTGAACACTGGCATGTGTGTGGGGATATGGAGAGACCAAACGGGTGGTAAAATGGTTCAGTGCGATAAAACTCAATGCTCCTTTCAGCTCCTCCCTCTCAGTCTCAGTAAAGCTAGGAAGAGGGGATCCAGGGAGGCCCATCACTCGAGCTCTCTCCTCCAGGTATGCTTTCATTTCTTGTGGATAGTCCCCCTTGCTGTGCTTCTCCTCATATCTAGTCCCAAGCAACGGGTCTAAGAAGCGACCCAGCTCAAACAAAAGGAATCTCTCTGCTGCAGCCGTATGCGAGTCCAGGAAGGGGTTTGCAGGTTTGGCCCAGTCGGCATGTAATGCGAGTGACACCAGTGCTCTCTGTTGACCTGAGTGTTCCCTCTCGTACAGCCTCCAGGCTTTTGCGTGAGCCAGAAGAAGGTTATGAGCTGCCTGATGCGTCTCTTTCCCACTGGAATAAACATCTACCAGTCTGTTTGGCTCATTGACGGTGATCCAGTAGGGAACCCAGGACCCCAACTGCTGGTAACACAGTGCTGCATATTCCTGAAAGGCCTCCACTGTGGTGTAGTTGAGCCAACCACCGGAGGCATGCAGAGGCCCAGGCATGCCCAGATTTGGAGCTCTGTGTGTGGGGTAGTAGAGAATAACGACAGCCTCCAGGTTCAGCTTCTTGAGTTCGATCAGAACACAGCGGTAGTACCTTTTAGATGTAATAACAATGTAGAATCAGCAGTTAATAGGTGTAGACAGAAAGAGATACTGAGTCAGATATCAATGTTTAAATGTAAGAATTTAATTCAAATGAATCAAATTGTGCTGTATTTGGGAAAACTCCATGTTTGCGTGTTTGTGTGTTTTTACCTCAGAGCTTCAGTGTTCACATTAGAGAGGTCTCCCTGGGGTAAAATCAGAGACCAGTTCAGAGCGAAGCGGTAGTGAGATGCCCCAGTGGACGCAAACAGGCGTAGATGACCACGAATGGCTAAGTAGTCGGTGCACTGGGCTCGTCTGGTGTGGATCTTCACCCCTGGGACTGGACGCAGCGATCCGTCTCCTGTCAGGTTCCAGCTGTACAAGTTGGAGTCAGTAAACTGCGGTGAGAACGGGTAGAAGTGAACCTACAATAACAAAAAAAGACATAAAAGAATATCAGTAAATATAGACATTCATTTAACTTTTTTTTGCTGTAAAATCACTGTCTTGTCTTCTCAGTTTCTCTTTCTTCTTACCTGTAAAGTGGAGTCAGCGATACCCCAATGAAATTCGCAGGGGAAGCGGCCTCTGATCTCTCTGGAGGTTTCATCACCGGGGAAACCGTTGTCGGTGACAATACGCCTGTAGTACTGAGCAGTGGTCTTGGGGGTCCTGGTTCGGTTTGGTTGGCTGAAGTCGATGAAGAAAAGGCCTCGCCTAACAGTGAAGCCATAATTCCACTCAAATCCATCCACCAGTGACCAGGCGGAGTAGCCAAACACCTGCACACCATCAAACTTGATAGCTGTAAAAGAAAACACAGCATTTTTTAGCATATTTCTGACTTCATTACATTGTCCAATTTGTATTTGTTTGTTCCTTCCACTTCTTCTCTTACCTTGCAGGACCTGGTTGATAAACCTCTTCATCAGATAAATAGCCACTGTGTCCTCCTTTCCCACACTGGCTTCAGAAAACCAGCCCCCCTCGGTCACCATCACCTTCGGGTCCCCATACTCCAGCTTTATCCAGCCCAGGATGCGCCTCAGGTCTGGGGTCACAGTCTGCCCATACTGGACCACGCCCCGGCCCAGACGGAGGTTGTTGGGCCCGAAGGACAGAGCAAAAAAGTCAGCTGTTGTCTTCACCCAGAGCTTCTCCTCAGGGGAGAATGTGGGCAAGAGGGCCCCGTGCTGGATTTTTAGAGAGACTGGGTAGTCCCCATCACCGAAGATGGGGTTGGCAAACCAGCCAAGGACTGCCTCTATTGACTGCTGGCAAAGCTCAACGTTAGCAGCTGTGGCTTGGCCTCTTTGAGGCTCAACCCAGTGGGATCCCAAAACAATGGACACTTTACCCTTCTGAGTTGGACGGAAGTGGGTGTTGTAGGTGTGCCATGCTTTGGCGTGAGCCTGGAAATCACAGCAGAGACACATTTACACACAATGACAATAGCACAATAGGCCTTTGTCACAGAAGACATTTTGACATGCTGCTGTAGGGAAAGCAAATGGGTAAATAATGAAATGAATGATGGCTGAATTTCCATTTCAGGGTCCTGGTATTGTCCATGCTGGCTCACTGTCACTTGAACACAATGGAGCCATCATTCATATTTTTACTAGTACTACTGTGCTTTTCCTACTATGACACTATAACACTGTAAATCTTTAATAGAGGGCATATCTCCCCCGCAGCTGCACTATCACCTGAATTTGTTATTTTAAGGACAGAAAACTTTTATAAATGTTTAATACACATCTGGAACCAAATCTGCATTAAATGACAGACTGAGAGATAGTCATGTAGATTATATTCATTTAATATAAGTGCTAGAAAGAAAATAGGAAAAGAATCACTTGTTTCTCTGTGGTGATTTGGGCTTAGTCATTTATAATTTAGTTATTTATAGTTTCTTGAGATATGAAGACATAACTTCCTTAGGGGAAGTAACAGAGTGATCATGTTAACAATATTTTAGGCTCCAGAGAATCACTTCTTGGTATCTGCATGGTGTTAGCTGTTCACACATTATCTGTGCATAATCGTGAGTGAATATTAATGAGGCATATCTCCGTGACTTCCTGTCACACGCTGTGTCGCTCCAGCACAGAACTGCTGATGTGGAGGACTTTGACCTCAATGTTCACCTCAATCTTTAAGTGTCCTGTTTACTGATCACAAACCTGTCAAAATAAAATATGATCAATGGGACATCGAGGAGATGTAATAAAAAAGTGAGCATTGACGCTTTGCACTTGGCTGCACCAGTGATATGTTACAATGCAATAAATCCATTGTCTTAATTTGATTTATTTCAATTGCAACAAGAGCACTGGTGCAGTCAATGCTTGCATCACTGTCTTGCAGATGCAAACATTCATTGACCATCATAAACTGATATAGCTGTTGCAGAGGTTCAAAGTTTACAGACAGTCAATATCATGAGAGGAATGCTTCATGCACTCATGTCTGCAGCCCAGGCATAAAGCACAATGTGGCTATATTAAACTACAAAAATCAAGTGACTCTGTCTGATTTACCCTGATCAGGTTGTGGGCCACAATGAGAGAGCCAGCGGGACCCCCTGTTTCTCCAGGAGCGTGCACACCTGTCCCATACCCCTGCACAGCCACCAGGTATGGATTATGCATTGTGAGCCAGTACCTAACACGACTCCCAAATGTGCGGAAACAAAAGGCAGCGTACTCCTCAAACAGTCCCACCACTGTGTCATTTCTCCAGCCTCCATAGTGCTCCTGCAGGACTTGTGGCAGGTCCCAGTGATGGAGGGTGATGATGGGCTCTATTTTCTTTTCCAGAAGCCTCCCTATGAGACGGCTGTAATGCTCCACCGCAGCTGTATTGGGCTGACCTCTGGCATTCCCATCAGGAAAGAGTCTGGGCCAGGAGAGAGAGAAAGAGTACGAGCTTACACCCAGATACTCCAGTGCCTCCACATCTTCTTCCCAGCGATTGTAGCTGTCACTGGCCACATTGGCAGTCTCGGAGTGGGTGAAATGGTCCCAGATAGATGGGCTTTTCCCCTCCTGATCCCAGGCTCCCTCTGTCTGGAAGGCAGATGTCCCCGAACCCCAAAGGAATCCTGAGGGGAAGGTGTCATGAAGGAAAGACTGGTCTTTGATGATGGGGCTCGGCTTGGGCTGCTGCCAAATCTCCCTGCCGTCCCCAAGAGAGCAGGCCGCCTTGTTCCAACCACACACCAGCAACAGGAGGGAGAGTAAGAGTGTGGGAGGAGAAGGATGGTTCAGCATACTGAAGGAGTCAACCTTGTTTCAGAAATCCACTTGAAGGAAGGAGCCGGTGTCAGTCAGAGCAATAGCTCTGTTCAATATCGTAAATCCTCTTGAGGAAGACAAGAGACCCATTATGGTGGAGGAGAATGATCACAGCCAGGAGAGAGTATAACATCTGAAGCTTCAAGGTGCTGCGTTATCCATCTGACAACCTGGTCAGACTTCCCTATCTCTCCCTCGGTGTACTTGTGCTCCCACTCAGCCCCTCCCTACCACATGATGTCCACACTTACAAAGGTTGACTCATATCCACACACACACACACACACACATGCACACACCTGTGTTACCACACTTTTGAGAAGTTTCCGGTGAATTGTTTCTACCTGTAATTCCAAAAAACACTCCTTCAATTATATCACCAAATCATGAAAAGACAATTTAAAAGAGACTAGGAACACCTAAAGAGGATATTCCTGAGGACACACATGCAGCTCTAAACATGCTGTTGATTGCTGTAAAAAGGTTCTTGTGTCAATAATTAGCTTGTACTCTGATCTGAGCTCCATGACTAAGAAGTAGTTCACATTGTGGTCTCTGTTTCCAACAAGCACATGCAGATGCGTTGCCTTCTTAAACTATGTTTTTCATAATTATTATTTATTTACTTATTTATTATTATTTTTACTTATTTTATTTTCTTATTTACTTTTTTTTAAATATCATTATTTTTTTGATTA
>CAKAOI010028949.1:52474-118939 GCA_916701655.1 Sebastiscus albofasciatus | reverse complement strand
CACAGAATTATAGGCCTCAATTAAGAATATATATTGCAGAAAAGCAGTGCACAATATGCTCATGTTGTTATTTCTAGATGCTTGTTCTCTGTTATTTCATACTTGTTCTATAGGTTGTAACTCTGGGTACGTGGGCCTTTGTCAGCGCAGTGAACCGTCTGACTCACTGGGACAAACTTACACAGTAGGGGGAGAGAGGAGGGGCGAGCGGGGGATGTTACACATTCATGGAATGAATGTACTGTACTGTAACAATAACACGCAGTCGGAGAGCTTTGGAAAGCTTTCCCCCCCCTCCCACCTTGAACAATTGCAAAATAAGGCCGTCAACAAATACCTCACATGAAGAAAATATGTTTTCGGTCTGCAGGGAGTTAGCCAGGGGGAATTACACAATAGAAAAGAATAAGTGAAGTGCTGAGTGAGAAAAAAGGAGAAGATGTGAATGAAACCATTAAAGATGCATGAATTGTTTTTTGACCACAAGGGGGCAGAACCAAAGTTACATCAGCAGAATTTAGGCTAACAGTTGCCTACTTCGCACCCAGCACAAGAAACCCATTTGAGTTGCCTTTTTCTCACCACCTGTTGAACGCAAGAATGCCAATGCCCACTGGTACTTCAGTTGTGGTTTGTTTGCCTGAGGGGGGAAAAAAAATACATTTATGTCTCTTTTGCTTGCTACATTCTGCCAGCATTTTGCATATATGTGATAAACGACTGTTTGGAGAAGGAGTAGGATGACAAAATGTCTCCAAATGAGTGCAAATGATTGATGTTGCAAATATTCATCTCAGCCCACGAGTGTCTGGGCCAGCCAAGATATTTTCACCAACATTTTTACATCTTCTCACCGCCATTTTGCTGGAAATGTAGTATACAACTGGCTTGTGTGAGCACCTGACCGTGTGGTACCATATGTATGATGCAAATAGCAAGTATTTCACAAAAAAAAAAATGTAATCCCACTGTAGATGATTTTAGAAACCGTGAAAACCCTTCAAAGTGCACCTATACAAGACTTCTTTGCTATTCTTTACCAAGTTCAGGAGCCAAAAAGCATTAAGGTACTACACTGTATACTTACCAGACATTTTGTATTTCTTCCTCTTCCTGTCTGCAGTACTTATTAGAGATGAAGAGCCTGATCCTCCCCCCAGAGCACATCTTGAAGAGGGGTGACAGCGAGGCAGTGGCATATGCTTTCTTCCACCTGCAGCACTGGAAGAGGGCAGAGGGAGCCTTAAACCTACTACACTGCACCTGGGAGGGCAGTATGTATCACCACTACTTCTTCTACTGAATACCTTTGCTTTGCATATGAAAGTTTTGTTCTGTTTTATTCAATGAAAATTATTTCAGTTTTTGAAAGTCATACTTTTTTTCCATTCAAAAGTGATTACAGCTCATTCTGTGTATGTTCAGAAGTCATATTAGTACTTCAATAGAGCCGGAAGTATCTTCCTTTTACGCTGCTCTTCATTTTTGAATTGTTGTGTCATAGGTCGTGTTTGCACAGCACCCCCACAAATACTCTACTTGTGATTGTACAGGGATGAGATTATTGCTCACACAAGACAAGCACAAGAAGAATGTTGTTATATTTTATTAGGATGTTAATAACTTGTCACTCTGTATAAATATTTTCTACTTCAATGATTTACTGAAAACTTTGTCAGCAGTTTAAGTCATACCTGTTGTGTTATTCATCTTAATTCAATTTCCTATTTGCGCCTCCGTCCTGTCTTTACAGCCTTCCGGATAATTCCCTATCCACTGGAGAAGGGTCACCTGTTTTACCCCTACCCAGGATGCACAGAAACAGCAGATAGGGAACTGCTGCCCTGTAAGTGATTGTGTAATTTAATAATAAATAATAATTAATCATCCTCTCACTATTGAAAGGGATAGTTTTGAAGTGGGGTTACAGTATATGAGATACTTATCCATAGTCAGTGAGTTACCTACAGTAGATGATGGTCGGCGTACCCTAAATTTGGAGAAGCAG
Source organism: Sebastiscus albofasciatus (assembly GCA_916701655.1). Taxonomy (NCBI): domain Eukaryota; kingdom Metazoa; phylum Chordata; class Actinopteri; order Perciformes; family Sebastidae; genus Sebastiscus; species Sebastiscus albofasciatus. Next base: position 116,931 of record CAKAOI010028949.1, on the reverse strand, counting down.
ACAGGAGTACCAGCACGGAAGCAAAGCAATGTACTGCTGTGGACGGGGCTGGCAGCAAAATAGATTTTAGCCACTTAAAAGAAAGGCCCACCTAAAAAAAAAATCAAGTATACGCTGTATTTTCACCGCTTTACTCAGACAGCCCTTTTCCGACGGGGAACTGTAGCCATTTAATTCATCTATGCTCTCTCTAAAGCCACCAGACTCCATTGAAAAAAACAGTAATTTTACCTTGCAGAAAACGGGAGTTACTGGTCTACTGCTGCTTCGATCGGTTCATTTATTTGTGCTATTGTGTGACTTTTGGTGAATCCGAATTAACCAAAGTCAGACATTAACACAAACAAACTAACCAATCGAGGCAGCGGTAGACCAAGGGAGGTAAAATTACTGTTTTTTTCAATGGAGTCTGGTGGCTTTGGCCAGAGCCAAAGGCTTCAGTTCCCCGTCGGAAACATAGGCTGTATAGCTGTCTCACTGCAAGGTAATCCAGTGAAAATATTCTACACTAAGTAGAGTGTACACTTAAACTGATATTGATTATTTTAGATGGGCTTTTTAGGTGGCAGCACCTCCACAGCAGTACATTGCTTTGCATCAGTGCCGGTACTCCTGTCTGTTTCTCCAAACTGAGGCCTTGCCGACCGTCATGTACTGTAGATAATACACTATGGATAAGCATCTCATACAATCCCACTTCAAAACACCCAAACTATCCCTTTAAACCCGACGTCTCTTATGACTTTGTCTAGCTCTCTTGTTTCTGACCGTTGTCATTTTTTTCTGCAGCATTCCACGAGGTGTCTGTGTACCCAAAGAAAGAGCTTCCCTTCTTCATCCTCTTCACAGCAGGCCTTTGCTCCTTCACTGCCATGCTGGCCATGCTCACACATCAGTTCCCCGAGCTTATGGGTGTCTTTGCCAAAGCAGTAAGTACTTCAATTACACACATCTCACACATTTCTGTCGTACAGTTTATAGATGCTGATTCAGATGGTCAACTTTTTATCATTACACAAGTTTAACTTGTGCGTAAGTCCGCTACATCTTCAGTTAATCTCTGATTGGATCTGTATTTTTAAATGCATGTTGTTTGTAACCCGAACCTGTTAACCCCCGTGGTAACTGCTGCCTTCCGTCACTGTCAGTAACACTGGAGGCTCATGGGAGTCGTAGGCCTGTAAAGTCCATGTTTCCTGCCAAAACAAGCTGTAGCTCAGCTTAAGCTATCAGTGACCACAGCTGAATAATGCGCCCTTATCTCCATATCAAACATAACAGTGTAGCGTACAGCCTTGAAGATTTAGATGTTCTGAATGTGTGCTCGACTTCCTTTTACCGTTTATTTACTATAGACGTGTTGTGTTATCCGTTTTTAGCCAGTTTGGCAAACTCCGTCCTTACTTTGGCTAATGCTTTGTTTACGGTCACCCTGTTTATTAGGGTCTGCCTTTACATAGACTCGTAGCAAAAACAAGGCCACAGAGAACATCAAGTGCTCTTCCTTTTGTTATGGGAAAGATCGAGGGCAGATAGGACTTTTACAGCCGGCCAGCCTGGTTTGCGTAATGTTCAGATGGAGTGCATGAAAACCATTGAGGGAGGAACACAGAGGTCCTCGCTGCCTTCTGAGGAAAAACAGATTTCTCTGAATCTGCTGCTTTTGAACAGAAGATCCGAGTCAGTGGTTTTGGTTTTGGTTGTGGCGGTCTGCCCTTCCTTTATTTATGGACACCAGACATATATATAGCATAGTAGTTGAATATGTTTCATATATTAAATGGGATTAGAGGAGTACTTGATTTGCACTTGTCTGGCCAGGCTGATACATCCACTTATGAGACTATTAAAGTGTCAAGTGTATCAAGCACACCTCAAGTAGTTTCAGAGAGAAACCGTACTGTAATATTTTAGGGGCCATTTCACTATTGCCAGTTAACTTAAATCACTAACATGTGCATTTTAAATGCTCTATTATACACACGTATATCCTAGATCCTAATCTTAGATCTAAGGGGATATATTCCTTGCTGGTGATCATACAAATTAGTGTTTGAGTTGCTCCTTCGAGGTTCTAAGTATGAGTCAGCCGGTTAGACTGTTATCAGGTTTTAAATGTGTGTTATCAGTGGTTGTAAGCCTCATAGATATGGGTCAGAAGGGGCCTGCTACACGCACTTTCGGTGGTTTCATCATCGATTCACGATCACTGAAAGAAGGAAAGCGACGGTAGAAATTATGACAGAAGCAAAAGTGGAAGTCAGGTGTTGTAGCATAGACAACGTGAAACTCCATATGGGGTGGAGGTCAGGTGCGATGGATTGGACACAACAAAAACACAGTACTTTCACTCAGGAGACCAGGGTTCGCATCCCATGTGAAAGTTGTCTTTGTGTAAGCCAAAACACGTGACACAACAGTATTTTTCCCTGTACTTAAACCAAGTGGTTTTGTTTCCTAAACATAAAGAAGCTGTTTTGTGTAAACAAGTTCATATTTTTCGTCCTTCATCCGATAAAAAAAAAGTTACGTCCGATGTGTTTTATTCTTCTATTTGTTGCGAAAAATTCCCAATACAAGACAAAACTGAATTAATTACATGAGTGCAGTGTGATGGTTAGCGCTAGTCCCAAAAAGTGCTAATGAATGAATGACATTATCAAGAAGCTATCGCTTAGCAGCCTACTGCATAATCACTACTGTCTAATCTTTTTTTTCGATGATGAAGTTTGCAGACGGTAGCTCTGAGTGGTCAAACAACCCTCCTTTTGCTTTTGACGGATCTGAAAAAACACAGAAAAATCAAACCCGCTCCGATAACTTTATTGACGGACGAAAGTTTATGAGTAGTTGTGCAAACGTGATTGACACTCATCATTTTGGATGAAAAATACAAACTTTAGAATGTGTTGCTTTTAAGTTTCGCTTTCACTTTTACAACGTAGCAGGTGTATCAGGCCCCTACTGACCCACATCTATGAGGCTTATAACGACTGATAATGCACATTTAATAAGCGGATAGCAGTCGAATCGGGTGCATGAGTAGTATTCGTCAGATTTGGTAGAGTTTTATAACTGACAGCATAAATATAAAAAAAAAACAATATGCTCTGCTAAAATACATTTTATTTACTTGATTTATAACCTAACAGTGTTAAATTTATCAGATGTTTTCCCCTAATATATCCCTATTCAGACCAGGTTACAGGTTACCATGGCGACATACTGTAGTTCATCCATTCACGTCCTTGAGAGCTCATGATAATGGATTGGTGTGAATGCCACAGCATTGAGTTATCTTATTGGTGTATGCAGTTGCACACCTGCTATTGTCATATGGGACCATTTGCTCAGGGAAATGATGTGTGATAATTGCCAAAAGTACACAAATGGAGTTAAAATATACGTTATTTGTGATAGTCATATTATGGTATTACTACTGAAGCGCTTGCATTTTTCATGATCATCGTACAAGGGCTCATTTTGTTAATTCATACATCATCAATCAGTTTTAAAGGATCACCAGCCTTTTGACAATTTTGTCTTTCAACTATTTGTTCCAAAAGTAAAGGTTTATTTCCTTGCCATTCATTTCTTTGTCACTATTTAGAGACCGAAAGGGAAACTGAAAGAATGAATGTGATTGATTTGATGTATATAAGTGTGCCGACGTGTAAATCACGGATAATATAAAGTTTATCCCCAAATCGGTTTAGTATATTGAACTGTCAGCACTGTTTCCACAAACAAAAATGTAAAAAATGATAATAGCTGGATAATGCTGCTTTGTTTTTGTCTTCCCTGTCCTCTGGGGAGCTTCTGGATTTAATGTATAAATATGTTCAGCTGTGAACCACCCTGCTGCAAATCAAATGCATATTGCAAATCGCGCTTGGCATCTAAACCTCTCTGTGTTTTTTTTCCATTTTGAGCAAGATCTATACTCTTAATGACACACCTGTCTTGTTACCACAAAAGACAACAGGCTAAGGGGGTCAAATGTATGTCCTTATAAACCAGAGGGCAACCTCCGGGTCTGAAAAGTGAAGCCAACATGGAAGTGCCTTAAACTTACATTCTTTCTAACAGCCAGCAGGGGGCGACTCCTCTGGTTGCAAAAAGAAGTCTGATTGTATAGAAGTCTATGAGAAAATGACCCTACTTCTCACTTGATTATTAGACATAGTAAACATGAGTTTATGGTCACAATTCATGGTTCCATTTAGAGTCAAATAGACCATAAATCAGGGGATGCTTTAGGGCGTGGCTACCTTGTGATTGACAGGTCGTTACCACGGCGTTGTCTGGTCTGGGAGTTGTCCATGTTTTCGTCTTATAACTTTAACCCTTTCACAGTGTGTTTTCAGTTCGTGAAAGTTAATTGCAACCTTTTTGATCGCCTAAAAATGTCTTATTCAGAGTTTGGTTGAACTTAGCTCCACTTTCTCGTGTCACTTCTGGTTGCAAAAAACCAAGATGGCGATGGCCAAAATGATCTCGAGGCTTCAAAATGGCAGTGCACAAACCATTATTTTTCCTTTTGAATCATAATTTTTGTAAATGTTTTACCTCCGGCTTTGAGAAAGAATATATACGTTCCATAACACTGTTTTAGTGAAACTGTGGGCTTGGTAACTTGTGAATTTATTTGTGTTGTACTTAAACATTATCTAAGAAATGAATGGGAAGAGGTTTTACTGACATTCAACTGAAGGCTCATTCTGCTTTTTCCTCTCTCTCTCTCTCTTTCAGTTCTTCAGCACACTCTTTGCACCCCTGGGTTTCTTCGCAGACAAGATGGAAAGCTTCATGCCGTCCAGTTTTTGGCACCAGCTGACTCGAATCTGACCCCATCTCACATACGCACACACAACGCACACACAACGCACACAGACACACACTTACACACACACACACACACACACACCAATACCACTCCAAAACCCTCAGACAAAAAGTGTTTGCTCTCCTGTCTTCAGCATTACTGTCCACTTGCTACATTGTTACTGATTATGTTGGCTGAGGTTGTATCAACACGGCAATACCACTCTTAAGATGCTCTCCCACACTGTTTCCAGCAGCCGGAGATTTTCAGAGAGCACATTTAGTCGAATACCATCTGCGACGATTTCACGGGGCCGTTCATTTGTCATTCCGTTAGCTCTGGGCAAATGGAAGTTTGTTAAGTATCTCACAAAGCCTGGCTGCAGATTGTTGGTGCAAAAATCTAATTAGGAATTTGTCCATCACAATAATGAATTAAATCCCCAAAATAGAAGTTGAAACGGCATGTTTTTAATACTTCTCTAACTACTGTTTGTCAGATGAGTTAGTTTTAACCAACAGGGAAACAGAAACAACACAACGTACATTAAGGATGTCTCTTGTGGAATATGTTTACCGATATGGTCCCTGCTCAATTATTTGTGTATCACAAAAGATCCCATCGGGTAATTTGGGATGGGAACCTGTGCGTCCTATGTCAACCCTCCGTGCCCCCGCAGACATCCAGTGGGGCAGATTTAAACGTCTGTAAGACCTCCCTAAAAACAGAGCGGTGATTTACAGCCTCCAAGTGCCTGCAGTGTATACAACGCCTCTGCAGTTCAACAGTTGTTACCATGGCACGACACCTCAGCACTATATCACTGGGGCAACCGCCGCCGCCCCCGCAACATCGAAATGTAAAATGGGATCATCACTGGTCACACACTCATTTTCTGCTGATCGCACTACAGAGTGTTGTACGTCAGCGTGTTAGTGGTCAACTTCTCAAAACGCCAAACACAAATTGAAAGAGTTGCACAGAGTCGCAGTAGTCATACTGAGAACCAACAGGCACAACGTAACTACAGCTGTAGTACACAAGATTACAGCAGATCTAAATGTAGCGATGCACCAATCTGACTTTTTCAGTCCCGATAGCGATACATGGGCTTTGGGTATCGGCCGATACCGAGTAGCGATCCGTTACCAGTTTTTAATTAATAAGCTGTATGCCTCACTGTGTGGAAGTGACTGGGATCATTCTTTTATGTGTAAGGCAACATCAGGCTTGACTTCAACATCACTTTCCTAACATTGTTAAACAGAATGTAACAAATAAATACATAGATAGAAGTTTATTGAATTGTTATTTATTATCAGATTGATAAATCTTACACCAGGAACTTAGTAAAAAATCAAAATTGACAGGAATTATAATTCAAGTGTAAACCTTTTTAACGTAGCAACAAATTGATAAAAACTCAATTTCTCAAAAGGAATTACAATTACAGTATATACTGTATATAATATATGATTATAAGAATTGAATTGAATAGATCTGCCCTTTTGTCACCAATACCCGATCCAGCTGTTTGAGTCAGTGTCGGCCAGATAGCCATTCCCGTATTGGTATTGGTGCATCCCTACACCGACGAGCCTTCAGAGAAGCATTTTTAGAGATGGGTGGCGAAATTGAACAGACATGCACAGATTAATTGTACAAAGTAGGTTATTATTTTACTTTGTATGGTCCATATGGTGTTGATTCTCGTGTAACCGGTTTAGTTCTGACATTGTTTAATTTTTTTATCAAACTAAAAATGCCAGCATTACCTTGTTGTAAAGTATAATGTAAAAACTGACTGATAATGTAATAACCTGTCAGTAACAAATGTGCCTGGTTCAAAATTGTAAAAAAAAAAAAAAAAAAAAGCCTGTAAATGTAATATATAATCCTGTTATCTATGTAAAATGTAATGATTGAAGTTCATTAAAAAAGAAAACATTACTTGTTACACCACTTAGTTGTGGATGGTGAGACTATAATGCAACGTCATCCCAAATGTGTATTACATTAACAGGTCTATTACATTTTAAACCATTTAAGGCAGACATGTTTACTTCATTTGGTCAAATCATGTTACTTGATAGTTATTACATTATTGGCAGCTACAACAATATAGAGTCCATGCCCCAGGACGTATTGTGTATGACATTATACTGACAGCTCTTCACTACATGTATTACAAAAGATGTGATGATAAAGTGCCTTTTAGTACATCACAATACTTAAACACACCAATTTGACTGCACCTACAATATTAATGTCAAGTTTAGTGTCAACTCTGTTTAATTTTGATGGATTGAATTTGATAAATAGATGCCTTCAAATATAAAATGTAATGTATAACAGAGTTGTTGATTGTCCAGTGATTAGCATTATTAGATACAGCAGCCAAGTAACAATGGTGTGAAAAGGTAGAAAAGGGCAAGCTGGTTGTGATGTAATGGCACATAAAAAGTGTTATCATATTGTGTTTTTAATAACCCCCGATCTACTTTAAACTACAAAGATTCTGTTTTGCATCTCACTCTGGTCTGTAATATTTGTCTGTTTTAAATTTGTGACACTTGAAATGTGAAATTTTATAGTGTGGCAGCTGAAATGTAAGAGTACATGCTGAAGACAGGAGAATGTTTGAAAAATTGTAACTACCCTTGGTTGAGTTTGAAAGAAAAACTCACAATAAATTCCTCTTCCAGTGCAATTCTCTCTTTGTTTTATTGTGGAGGTCCTCAGATTTATTATTTTAAAAATGCTGAATTGGTATTTTCTATATGAACGTGTCTGAATACATCTAGTAAGATTTGTCAGATAAAAAAACGCCACAGTTTATACAGTCATGGATAGACAGGTAATCTCCAAAGCGAACTATTTTCAACATAAAGTGGGAGACATAATGAAATACTTTCCTTTTCTATGGTGGATGCAATTTCCCTCCATATTCTAAAATCACTTCTGTATTGATGGGGAGTTTGTATCTTGTTCAAGGACAAACCACTCACTCTGCCGCCCTGCTGCTGCTGCTCCTGGACTATATAAAGCCAAGAGCCATCATTATGATTACACCACTCCACCACCATCAGCAGATGCTTTTGTGTGGCATGTTCCCAGTGAACCGCTGGTGCCATAATCATACTCCATACACTCACGCTCAAGTGGCGAGCAGCAGTAATGAAAATCGCTGTCGAGGACTGTTGACGTGTGCTCAAGTGTTTGCTCTCAGTGTCGGAGCACGGTTTCGTGCTGCGTGTCGAAACATGAATTGTTCACTGACCTGCATCAAAATCAGGGTAACAGCAAAAAAGAAAGAAAATATGAGGGTAAACATGACAACAACAAATATGGGATGAAGACAGAGTATATAGAAGTTTCATTTGATCCTCTCATGCCCCTTTATTATAAGATAAGAGACATTCACAACATGTACGGCCATAGCCAGTAGGGTTAGTAAGACATATAAAATTCTAAATGATGATTCAGAGCATAAACTTGTACGGGAAAACCATGCAACGGGTAAATTATGTCCCAAACAGACACACAAACACTTAAAATCTCCAGTGGAAAGATGCTGTCCTGACAGTTGACGCACTAAATAAGAGTTTTTATGTGCTAATGCCCTGCTGCCAGCACACTACGCTCACCAGCACCATGAATTAATGAACTCTTGTGGCCTGGGATCTTTGCCAAGTGTGTCCCTGAAGGTTAGGCCTATATAAAGTATGTGTTGGACTGAAATCTCCTTAAAATCTGCCTCTAGTGGAAAAAAAAGCAGTACTCACTTAGGTGTGTGTATCTGTTCATGAGTCTGTTTCAGTGTGTAAGTACAGATTGATCCTTCTAAGAATGAGGTGGAATGTGGTTTCATAGACTTGTGAGTTATGACAATATGAGGTATTTCATATTGGGTTTAGTCTATTTATATTTCCTGATGACCACCCAGTGAGTTAATAATCAGCCTACAGGCAACATTAGACTACAATGAATCATTGGAACTGCTGCCCTCTTCTCTTTCTCCCAAACTGTCCATCATATCTGATACACAAAAAAAACAACAAAAGGAAGCGCATACATCTCGAGCACTCTGCAGTGTTGTTGTGTCAAAGATGTTAAGAAACGTGTCATAAAAAAACAAGAAAAAAAACAATACACTAAAACCTGTAGTAGGCAGCTTGTAGTGTACAGTTTAGCTGTAAAAATTAGAAAGTTTGCTCCGGCTGGTGGGCGGTGCTTGGTATTTCCTCAACTGATCTCAACTTGGCTCCTTCTCCTTCTTCTCCTTCATCTTCTCCTTCTTCTCCTTCTCCTTTTCCTCCTCCTTCTTCTCCTTCTCCTTCTCCTCCTTCTCCTTCTTCTTCTTCTTCTCCTTCTCCTCCTTCTCCTTCTTCTTCTTCTACTGTCATGTGACATATTCTACCACCTGGTGAACCAATCAAACGCACCCTTCAGTGACAGGGCTGGCTATTTAATTAACCTGACAGTGCCCACCTGTTGGATCTACTAGCCTGCTGCTAACACTGCTAGTTTGCTAACAACACTTATGAATCCACTGGTTGCTAATGTAGCATTTCATTAAGAAGCTTAACGTTAGCCTACCAGCTAAAAGTCAAGTCCTGCTTTGGCTTTAGTGGAGTAGTAAGCTAGCAAAATTATCTCAACCTTTCTGCTGCTGTTGCAGGAATTCAACAACTCCACATATCAGTGATTCATCACTGATATGTGGGCCTCAAACGCCATTTCAAGCCCGGAAACAGTTTTCCTGTCAGCTATGGGACCATGGCAACTCTTCCCAAAGGTTGTTATACTTCACTGAGACTTCACTTTACCAAGGTCAGAGCTGCCTCTGCTAACATGCCAATGTTATATATCAATGACCTTGATTCTGCTCATGCTGCTGGCTGTCCTGTTGTTTGTCTGTGTTTTGATGCTGCTTTCATCTACCTGTGGTCCTACTTTGTGTCTGTTCTTTGGCACAGTCAATTATGATGCTTTTATTCTCATGCTGTAGTGATTTGAGTGTTATTGGCTGATTGGTTTTGTGTCATATTTGTCCCCTCTGCTTCTGTTGTTTTGGTGGATTTTGTTTCTATTATCTCCCTGCAAGGCCTACAGTAAAGCATAATGTTGTATATTGGCTTCATAGGTAAACATAACTGGTTCCTTGCATGATACAGGCATCATACATGCAACATGGTTTTGCCACACACATTATAGGTCATCACACAAACACACTTCCCGCTCAGCCAAGCAATAGTAAGCTATTTCAAGTCAAATGCAATGCGTTGTGTGTGACAGTTTGCTTTACTGTGTTTCATATTATTACTGATTACCTGCCGAGCTGCTATGGTTAATGCATCCGCTACACTCAACAGCCGTAACGTCTTATCCATTCACTGTTTTCTTTTGCTTATCTGTGTGTATGACATTTCATAAGACGACATTGTCTGCTCACGCCATTAATTTTTTTGTCAGTTTAATATGCATAGCCCGTCTAGCCTGCCTTAATCTGCTGCTGCAGATGGATTGGTAGTGCATTTACTCATCTCCGCTCATATAAGATAGTGTATATATATATTCCCTTCGTGGACTGTGGTGCCCAGCAGGAAAGTAGCCACACGTCAGCTGGTGCTTGTGACCTATAAACCTTTTCATTGCCATCCTGTTGCTACGGTGTGTTGCTAGCGTTGGTCCAGGTTTACTTCCTGTCAACTACTGCAATAACAAACATTGAAAAAAGGAAATACAAAGGGGCCCATTTATGATGTTTATGTTGTCAAGTTTGAAAAGGGTTATATAAAATTGATATCACATAAAGGCTAAGGCCAAATATCAGTTCTGCACATATACTCTGTATTCACTTGATAAGTCCACTGCATGTGAGTTGCTTGAATGAATTTAAGGATTTATTAATTTAACGTGTGTCAATAGCTGTGTGCCCTGCTGAAGTATCTGCTTGAGAAAGACACCAATATGCTCATTTATTGTACGTCACTGGGGGTATAAGCGTTAGATGCCTACAATGTAATGATTTTGCTGTAAAAAGATAATTTACATTGTATAGTCTATAGTTTGTGGGAATCTTTTCCTTTGTCAATGCTACAGGAACACACTGTATGTGAGATTTATAGCTGGATTATTCCAGTAACAAATGGGTATGATGTCACTTGGCAAGGACAGTAACTACACTACACTAGCAGCTATAGTCAAGTCCAATTCCATGTCCACATAAAGCTCTTAATTACTGCTGATAGGGTCACAAGGGGCATCCTCTCTTCCAAGAAAAACAGTGAAACTACTGGGACCGATTTTCAACACTTTTCCTAAATAGTCTAGAGAGCAACAATTTCACAATGTATACATATCAACATATTTCCCATATTGCTGTACATCATAGATATTAATCATATGATTAGATGGAGTGCAGTGTGTTGGCCTGCGTCAGACAAGTTCAAGGAGAATATTAAACATGTTTAGTATGAAACTGACACAACGCTGAATAGTTTTTGACTCATTACAGTTTGTAAGCAGCATGGATTACAACATTTCTCTCATCTGGTTTCCCTGAATGTGAAACATCCGTGCGGACCACACGGTTAGTCTCTCCCCCGGGCCAATTTTAGCTCTGAAATGTTGTCAAATTGAGATGCCCATTTGATATCACTATGATGACAGAGAATGCCTGCGATGCCGCTCCTGTTATTTTTACAGAGTTCAACTGGATCACACATTGGGGGATAAAGCGGCACGGATACTATGACCGATGTAAAGATCAGCAAAGTATTATTAATCTACTTCTGTGTGTGTGTACAGCCTAGATAATTGCTTGACGAAAACTTACTTTAAGAAAGTCCCTTGATTTTAAACTTGGGAGATGTCTTGTGATGTAAATTCTGTTGCCACCTACGCCCACCATAGCCAGTCCAATTACGTTTCTGGAAAATGTACTCTGGAATTACCTGACATTGAGCTGACTGAACTTTAAAACACCTATACGGTTGGTTGCATTATCTTTATCCTCTCCCTGCCATAAGTGAATCAGGGCTAAAACACAGGAGACCATATAAGCTGGAGGAGAACGGAAGACCTCTAATAGGAGTGACAAGGGGGGATCAACAAGGTTTAATATAGAGCCAGTCAGGTATTTTGGGACCTGCATTTCCAAGGTGAAAATACCCCCCTAGATAGTAATACAAACTAGGACACTGTTGCACCAACTAACGCTGACCGAGGAAAAGAAGATTGACTTGGATGTAAAAGTGTGGCATCAGCCTTAAAGGAACAGTGTGTAACATTTCAGGGATCTATTAGTTGAAATGGAATATAATATTCTTCATTTCAGTAGTGTATAATCACTTAAAACAAGGAAAAGTTTTTGTTAGCTTAGAATGAGCCCTTCATATCTACATAGGGAGCGGGTCCTCTTCACAGAGTCCGCCATGTTGCGCCGCCATGTTTCTGCAGCAGCCCAGAATGGACAAACCAAACACTGACTCTAGAGAGAGCCTTTCACGTTTGTACGTTACTTGAAGGCCACTGTAGTTCTCCGACACGCTTGTGAAACTGCGGTAACGCAAGCAACGTTAGCTTGAGTGCAAAACCATGCTACCGCCAGCCGCCGTCTGACTTCCGTTGCTCCTAAAGTAGTGTTATTATGGTAAGGATGGCCTCTGAGCGAGGTGAACGGCTTTACCAAAGTTTTGCGCTCGGCTCATGTTACCAAGGTTATAATAGTTTCAAATTTCCAATTAGTTTTTATTTTATTTTAGTTTTGACTTTCCAGTTTATTAGTTTTAGATTCAGTTTATAATAACCTCACACGTTACCGCAGTCTTGGAAAGGGAAGAGTGAGCTGAGGGGTTGGGAGTTGTGGTCTGCAACTACACCACTAGATGCCACCAAATCCTGCACACTGTACCTTTAATTGAACGGCCAAACATTCATGGTATCAATAACAGAGACAAATATTTTTTGTTGGCTAAAATGTGACTACAGTACATCTGAAAATTTTTATATTTTAATGTGATGTCGGTGTGAATACTAGACCCAAGTTACCTCACGTACAGTAACTACAACATTCACCCTCAACCAATCACCATCCATAGAGATCTTTGCAGGCCCACAGTGGTTTCCAATGTGGATTTAGGACTATAATGTTAAATTACATAATTGTTGGTGTTGTGCTTTATCACACTCAGTAGAACTGGGGACTGGAAATATGAACTTTTGAGGGCCAGAGCAGCGCAGGCCCTAGGTTGGCCCCCACTGTATGTGAACAGCTTTCACCTTTCTAATCTTCAAGAAAAACACCGCCAACGCGCTCTTCATTTACATTCAAAACAGGCTCCTTTGTTTGCAATTAACTTTTTGACTTGTGAACGTTTGACACGGCATGTCATTTGGCCTTGTTCAAAGCACTTTGCTTTGGCTCCCCTCTTCATTACGTGGACTTGAAACAATTTGTTGACTCTCAGCATCTACAGCTTGTTGTCAGATTCATTTAGCTCTATAAACCCCCTCTGAGGGTTGTGTCTCCAATGGCCTAGCATGATGTCTGGCTGCATTACCAGATGTTGAAAAGTCAAATTCAGGGTCCGCATGCTACTTCACTGCTCTTTCTGCAATGCCTTGGCCTGGTTTCATGAAATACTTCACTTCTCACAAACCAGTCAGAGCCAGTGGATATGTGCACAAAGGACTGAAAGCACAGTTGCATAAGATTGCATTGTAAAAATGTTGTGTGTCACAATATGATGACAGAAGAAACATGCTCTGCTGGCCTTTGCAATGAAGACCAAGCGATGAGAAAAGCTGCACAACCTTATCTTACAACTCACCATTGAAAAGCAATAAGCATACATTGGAGACAGAGTGTGTATACTAAAAAAAACGGTTTGAAAATGGTAACAGAAATTTTATAAACAGAAACTTTGTGTTTTTATATCTCCTTTACAATTAGGATCTTCAGTTTTATAGTACATAACTTGCTGTTCAGTTTTAGCTAAGATTTACGGCGATTTAGCAGCATATAAATGTGTTTTTTTAATGTACATTCTAAGGCCTTCTAGTTTGAGGGAAGTAGCGTTATACATTATCAGCAGCGTAAACTGTTGGTGACACACAGCTGTGGTGTCTCACTGTTAAAGCTGGAAGTAATGAAGGTGAACCACCATAAGTTACTGACATCATGAACCATCATTAGGGATGTTAATAATTAACCGTTTAACTGTTAACTGACATTAAGCATTTTAACCGATTAACGCTATCGGTTAAACGGTTAAAAGAAATATTAATAATTAATTAAAAAGCTGAGCAAAACTGAGAGGAGCGGCTCGTCACTTTAAGGAGAAAAGCTCGTCCACCTTAAGAGAGTCTGAGTCGGAGTTGCAGATACAGGAATTTGGCTTTGGTCTTGAGCGGAGGAGTTGTAGCCTCATAGCATTTATTCACCTACAAATAAACTCTACACACACTGCTACACCTACGTTCACAGCTATAATGCCACCAACAACCCCACACTCACCGCCGCCACACACACACGGTCTGTCGGAACCTCGCTAAAGTTACACCGCGCTAACGTAGCACAAACACACGCACTGTTTTATCGGACACTCGCTATCGCTACGCCGGACAGACACACAGCTGACAACCTGCTAAACTAAACTAAATGCGCGGTGGAGAGTTACTGGGAAAGTGGCTGCATGTCCGCGACACTACACGCAGCATCGTGGCTGCTACAGTAACACTCCCAGACGGGTTAACTAGAGACAGTGAACGCAGCATCGTGGCTGCTACAGTAACGCTCCCTGAGTGTGAACTGGGGACTCACCGCCACCACCACACACACACGGTCTGTCAGACACTTGTTAAAGTTACGCTGTGCTGACAGACTGTATGTGTGTGGCGACGACGAGCAAGAAGCCACCGGCAATGCTAGAGCTGCTAACGTAGCACAAATACACACACTGTTTGTCGGGCACTCACACAGCTGACAACCTGCTAAACTAAACTAAATGTGTGGTGGAGACTTTTACTGGGAAAGTGGCTGCATGTCCGCGACACTACACGCAGCATCGTAGCTGCTACAGCATCTCTCCTGTCGGTGAACTGGGGACTCAATTGTCTGTTGTGCTCATACACTGCAGCTGGCGCACCGCTGCATGTGAGGCCCAAATCTTGTCGGTTAACGGTTAATAATCGGTTGACGAGGGTTGGTTATCGGTTAAAAAAAATCTAAATTAGCATCCCTAACCATCATCACATACAATAACAATATTTTCCATATCAGTAAAGTTTCAGTTCACCATTGAGCAGACAAAATGAGCAAACAGCAGCCAGGAAACATAAAACACATTTACCTGAGCATAAAGCTCCTGGACAGTGATCCAAAGGGAAGCACGGAGTCTGATATTATCTTAAAAGGAATTAAATGTGTCTCACCATCAGTGATCCATAGATTTAAAAGTTAAATCACAACAGCATCAATGCAGGATGTAAAGAAGGATTTTTTTTTTAACAGAAACAAAATAAAAAATCTGCATCTGAATAAAGTGATGTAAGATTTCAAAACATCTCCATAGCATTCTGGTGGAGTTTACTGCCATCAAACTAGAGGCATGAGGGGTGGATTAAAAAATAACTATGGCCAAGAGAAACTGGAAATGGGTAAATCTTGGCAAAAAACAAAGGCTGCCGGCATGATGGCTAACCAAGTGTTCAGATCAGAAACAGCTGTGTTGGTGGGGACGTGTTGTTTGAGGTATTGATGATAATAAGATCCAGGAGGGGCAGTTTTAAATAATAAATTATGAGTTTGAAGACATATCAGACACTCACTGCACAGGAGTTTGTAGTTTGTACTAGGGATGTCACGATACCAGAAATTCAGTTGTCGATAAAAATACCAGTGAAATTCCACAATTCTCGATACCACGGTAAAAAACTAAAGTAAAACAATAAATCTATATTTTGCATACTGCTTTTTTGTTAGGAAGTTATACAGGTCATAATTCCCTCTCTATTATCTATTTTACAGTATATTGTGGTGTATACATCTCCTTCAAACAACTGGATTTATTCAAGTTTCTTGCCCAAAACTACATTTTACAAGATTACGTTTGAACACCTCATGTTAACGTTTTAGAATTTACCTTCACCCGATACTCATCAAAACGCGTCAATAGTGAGTTTTCCAAAACACACTTTCTATTGACCATGGGACGCTGTTAGTCTCTCGAGCCCTGACGGTTTTACGGTACCTGCGATAATGTAGAAAAACGAGTACCGTCAAGTTTTCAGAATTTTGACATTGACTTGGTACTAGGGATGTTAATAATTAACCATTAACCGACATTAAGCATTTAAAACGATTAACGTTATCGGTTAAACGGTTAAAAGAAATTATTAATAATGAATCAGAAAGCTGAGCGGCTCAGAGGAGCGGCTTGTCACTTGAAGGAGAAAAGCTGGTCCACCTTAACAGCCCACCTTTAAAAGGCGGGGCCGCAGTTGAAGGATACAGGAAGTTGGCTCCGGTCTCTCGAGCTCGCTTTATTCACTGACAAATAAACTGTACACACACTGTTACACCTATGTTCACAGCTATAACTCCACCGACAACCCCACACTCAAACCCCACAACTAAACTAAATGTGTGGTGGAGACTTTTACTGGGAAAGTGGCTGCATGTCCGCGACACTACACGCAGCATTGTAGCTGCTGCAGTAACTCTCCTGACGGTGAACTGGGGACTCAGTTGTCTGTTGTGCTCATACACTGCAGCTGGCGCACCGCTGCATGCGAGGCACAAATCTTGTCGTTTAACATTTTTCAATATTAGCATCCCTACTTGGTACCAAAGTATTGGTTCTCGTGACATCCCTAGATTGTAATATGACACTGGATTTGACAACTTTGGAAAGTTATTACGTCCAAAATAACTTTTTCCTTCATGACGATCATCAGGTAAATGTGTACCTGCATGTACTGTATTTGATTGGCTCACACAGTGCCTTCTGTTGCAGCAATGTCTTAACCGGACGACGCTACATGTTTTGTCGCAGTAGCCTAACTGAAATGTATGGGGGAGCTGTATTTTTTTACGCAGTGCTGTTGTCTGTCTGAACATGGCCTAACGACAATTACTTGAAGTTGTCGGTGCAGCACTGAAATAAAAAATGAAAACAAAGACCAGGAACCAGAGGTAGAAATGATGAAGTACTTCATGAGGCAACACAGCCAGAATGTGTTGCAGACAGTCAAACATGGGGTACTGTATGAAAAATGTGACCTTTTCAGAGACAACAATCCAAAGTCCATATGAAGCTTCATTTGTCCTGCTTGGTATGTCCTGTTTCTCTCGGGAACCTGCAAAAATTCAGCTCTGCAGTCCTTGCTTGTTCTCCTGTTTGCGGTTCCTCCCGGTTCACAGTGTGATTGTCTGATCTTATTCGAGTAGAAACTTTTTCACAAGCTCCCTTCTCCACATTTGTCAGTTCATTAGAGTTGCACTCATTAGCAGCAACTGTCTTTTTTATTTTAAGTGATTTGTTGCAGTACCATACTATGACTTGATATCATTTTAAATGATACAGTGTCAATCTCCAAAGATATCTCCATCCTTCTTTCTTTATCTCTCTCTCTTCAGGCTAAATATTACTGTTATTATGATCATCAGTATGTCATGTTCTCACACAGTCTTTGCATACTGAAACAGGCAGATATTACCTCATATCTCTTTGCTTCAAACAAGGGTGCATTTACAACTGAATAATACTATACTCAGCCATTTTGTATCAAAGATTCAAAGTTTGTCTTAAAAAAGCTCAACACATTCTTATTAAAGCAGCACACGATCAGAAACTGGGCCTAGTTTCCAGTTTAGCATCGTTGTGCAGTCAAATGCAGTCATTAGCGCGCAGGTTATTGAGTCAGTGGTGACATGCGATCGGTCAGGTCTCTCCTCGTTAGGTTACGTCCAGCCAATCGGGTCGCTTGTGGGGCTTGCAGGTATGAACGTCCACTAAGTCCTCGCAGTCGCTGCACTCCACGGCGCAGCACCACTTGAACTTGCACTCGCACTTGGTGACACGTTTGACACGCATGGTGTCGTAGCCCCGCCCACAGCACATGACCTCACAGCCCTCGGTGCCTCGGGAAGACTTGTTGCACACTCTGCCCGCTGTGCCCAAGGAGCCTGTAAGGAAATGTATGTACAGTTATTTGCGTTAGACATGAAATGATCTTCTAGAATAATGAAACGTAACATTTGGGTCACAGCAGTGTTTGTAGTACATCCACTGCCCTTTACCAGCACGCCATAAATGATAACACATTTTGAGTCTTAAAGAAATGTATGCTACATCTGAAAATGTTAATTGTTTTATTTTTTCATATTCATTAAAAAGTAAGTAATTTTTTAAAAACATTAAACATGACAAACCACAATTACAATCTTAACCATAAAATCACTTTTTAAAATAACTTAAAACAACCCTTAACCAACAATTAAGAACAGTGTTGTGTAGTTTTTAAATTTTGTTAGGGCTGTGTATTTTCAAGAATCTGGTGATTTGATACATATTACAATACAGGAGTTATGATTCAGTATATTGGGTTTATATTGCAATACTGTAAGCAAGGCAATATTGCGATTTAATTTTTTTTTTTTTTAAATCAAATAGAAAAACTGCCATTGTATAAAGAACACCACCATATACATAACATCTGAGTAAAAAAAGTTTACTTTTTTATGCAAACAATGGGATCGGCATTCATCACAGTGCCTGTAACAACTGACATCGTAGCACTACTTTGAGAGGGCGCATTTCTTTGCAAATGAAAGTATTGACTGAGTCAATCTTTGCATGTAAATGGCTAATTAATAATAGTGTTTTTGAGAATTGACAGTAGATACTGGTACATTTGGATTATCTGAGCTTTGTGCTGAAAATATGTGCATGATGCTGCTGGAAATGAGGTTGATGAGCTGAGTTACCAAAACAAAACAATGCTACAACGCTCTGTAGAGCTGAGGGGAACAGGAGGGTTGGGTGATAATTCTAACTATGAGTAACCTCTTACACATTACACATAGTTATTTGATCCAATGGTGACAAATATCGCAGCTTAAAAGGAATTAGAACTCTATTTTTGAAGCGTGAACGATACCTTTTCTATTGCTCATACAGTAACTCTATAGTCACTCTTCTTCTTCTGTGGTTGTTACTCCTCGTCACACATCATCTCAACTTTATTCCATTTTGGAAATCCTCCAGTGACGACATGCTGTAGCTGTCCAGAGCTGCTAATGTTGGCTGTTGACCACCTCTGAACACCATGTGAATATTTTGATGCTGAAAACTGAAACAATTCTTTCCAAACGTAATATCACTTTTCCCACACTCTTCGGGAGGGTATTGGCTTACAGACTATTCTGACAGAATAGTCCCAGAGACAAACACAAAGGTGTCCATGTACTAGTGTAAAGTCTAAGCCTTAGATCAGATGCCACATCTAATAACAGAGCATCCCTGAAGTAAAGAAGAAAGGATAAGAAGAGATATCCCCCCCAAGGCTCTAGGGAGTGGAGCCTAATACTGACCAAAGGAAGGATTTGAAAAATAAGCCTGCATGTATCCTTGGGCTATGAATTCCTATACAATGGAGATTAGTGACGAGGAGGGTCATAAGCTCCTTTTAAGATCACCTTTTAACAAGGAAAGACGGCCTTTTCTTTGAGTGAACACACCTTCATTAAACCTCAGTTGTCAAGCTTCAACCAAGCTAACAGCAGGGAGGAGTGGTACCATCATGTCCCCTGCACTTATTCACTACACTATATCTTACCTAAACTATTAACAGTGAGCTTGTGAACTCCTTCACGCTCTATTGAAGGGGCGGGATTGGAGGAGAGAGACAGAGCTTAACAAGGTAAAGCAAACACCAGGAATTAAAGGAGATGTTAAAGGTCAAATCATTGAACGTTAAGCTGTGAAGGAATGCAAGCCTTCTAGGACGAGTCTCTGATTCTTATAAATGTACCAAGTGACACAGGACCAACCATTGTCTCATAACAACATACTCAATTGTCTTTTAAATGAATGCTGGATTTGGTGTTGCAATATTTTCTATATTTTTTTAAAATGTCGTCGCTAACTTTGAAGCTAACCTCCTTCATTTTAATCAGCAGACTCAGGAATTTGGCTTGGGTCTTGAGGAGTTGTAGCATTTATGAAATATTGGGGATTATTTGGTATCTGCTGATGCGGAGTCTGATCTGGTGGTCCCTTGACCTCTGACCTCAAGATATGTGAATGAATGAATTTACAGACATGCCCACTTTGTGATAATCACATGCAGTTTGGGGCAAGTCATAGTCAAGTCAGCACACTGACACACTGACAGCTGTTGTTCCCTTATGCTAAATGCAGGTTTCTGGACAATATTCATTATTATTTTGTGGTGTTAATTGATTTCCAATAATAAATATATACATACTGTACATTTGCATAAAGCAGCATATTTGCCCACTCCCATATTGCTAAGAGTATTAAATACTTGACAAATCTCCCTTTAAGGTACATTTTGAACAGATAAAAAAAATGAAATAAGTTTGAATTAATTAATTAATCACAATAAACTATGGACAATCATTGTCATTAATTCGGATTAAAAGTTTTAATCGATTGACAGCCCTAGTTTTATCTAATACTTTAAAGGAAATCTTGAATCTTGAGTGTTATCAGTTAAAGCGTCCACCCTCAATTCCTGGAATAACCGATTATTAACCGTTAACCGACAAGATTAGTGCCTGATAACTGAGTCCCCAGTTCACCGTCAGGAGAGCTACTGTAGCATCCACGGGGCTGCATGTAGTGTTGCGGACATGCAGCGACGTTCCCAGAAAGAGTCTCCACCTCACATTTAAATTAGTTTAGCAGATAGCCCGCTGTGTCTGCCTGGCGTAACGATACTCTGTTTGCCCAGATTAACTATAGCAAAGGTCCGACATACAGAGTGTGTTTTTGTGCTACGTTAGTAGCTGTAGCTCTGCTGGTAGCTTTGTGTTCGCCGCCGCTCTGTCATTGCGTCGTGACTTTTGCGAGTGTCCGACAGACCGTGTGTGTGGCGGCAGGGAGTGTGGGTTTGTCGGTGGTGTTATAGCTGTGTACATAAGTGTAGCAGACAGTGTGTGTACAGTTTATTTGTCGGTGGATAAATGCTACGAGGCTACAACTCCCCCGCTCAAGTGAGCCATAGACCGGAGCCAACTTCCTGTATCTTGCAACTCCGGCTCCGCCTCTTAAGGTGGACCAGCTTTTCTCCTTTAAGAGACGAGCTGCTCCTCTGAGTTAATAGCGTTAATCGGTTAAAATGCTTAATGTCAGTTAACGGTCAAACCGTTATTTATTAACATCCCTACTCTGTGCTGATTCCAACCACAGATCCAATGGCCCTTCAGCATTGAAGTCTTGAATTGTGGATCCCTCAAGTGACACCAACATCAGCTTGTCCATCATCTCTACTTTCAGAGACGACCTCCGATGTGTAGACAGCTGAATCCCCTCTCACATACAGCTGAAGAGACTCGGGTACATGTTTTGCTGTTTGCTGTTCCTATTTTTCAAGTGTTAAAAAAGCCAATTTCTCAAAATGGTTGCCAATGGCAACATGGCAACCCTTACTGTCGAGCCCTGTTTCATCATGTAAATTTACAGCCTGTGTTGTCTCACAGTCTTTATGTCCCTCTCTTTATTTATGTGTATCTAAAGTATCTATACAAATTTTTACTCTTTTATTAAAACATAATCTTACTTCTCAGTGACAAAACCTAATTCTTAATTTATTCACTCACCTGCCGACCGGTCCGTGAGACAGTAGTCTGGCGAGTTCTCGACGTACACTAACTCATTCTTGGTGCTTCCCTTGAAGTCCTTGTCGGCCACCATGAAGCCCGTCCCGTCCTGGTTCATGGTCACCTCGATGGCTGTGTTGTACTTCTTGCGTAGGTAGTCTCCAGTTCGCCTGAAGTCGGACATCGCCAGCCAGCAGGTCCTCAGAGAACAGGAGCCACTGACCCCGTGACACTTGCACTCCAGCTTCATAAAGCGCTTCACTGCCTAGAGCAGAGGTCAAAGGTGACAGGGTGTTAAGCCTATGACGGCATGATGTAAGTGTGATCAGCCCTGCTTCACTCTGACTGGAGTTTACTTTACTGTAAGTTTCTCCAGAGACCTTTTCAAACAATCTAGCTTGTCTGTGTTGAACCTAAAACTAAATCCATCAATGAAAGCAAATTCCTAATGTGTGCTGTTGAGAGATTTGATCTCACTCTGTTGCCTGCTGTCAGGAGATGAACCCAGAGTATTTTACTCTTCTTCTCTTAAAAGCGAAGTCAGGTCGGTAACATAAACAGTACAACACTTGAGATCATTGGTGGACTACATAGATAAAATGTCATGGTACATTTATTTTTATATTGCGATATTCATATAATACATGTTGTGAAATGGTGTATTTTCAGGAATTGAGATTGGAGCCGTTCGATTATTTAACTAGTCAATCTAAATCTAATCAATTTGTCTAAAATAATAATAATTTGTCTAAAATAATAAAGAAATATATATCTATATCTATATAGATATAGTTTGATTTGCGGATATAGGTAATAATTTTTCAATAACGATATACAGTTTATAACACGATATAGCTAATTCAATAAATAAATAGTCTATATGAAATAACCATACGGTTTTGTTTACTACTGTGTGAATTAAATAATTGACAAATGAAAAGTACTGAGTATTTTCTTATTTAATTAAGAAATATACTGCTAAATGATCAGATTATGTGCTTGTGCAATTTGGACTACATAATTGTGTATCACGATATCTCGATATATGATTTTGTCTCAATATGATTCCATTGAAACACGATAAATGCTCCTATTGAATTATCGTCCAGCTCTAGCTAAATGGATAACCTACTTGAAAGAAACTGTAATTTCTTACAGTACTCACTGTCATATTGCCCAAAGCCTACTTGAAAGAATATTTTTTGTAAATAATTGATAGTGCCCATATATATTCAATACGAGGTAAATTGAGGTAAAATGTGCTCTTTTCTCTCATAGTCTCTGATAGTAGAACACCGGCGTATACGTTCAGAAATATGTCTCTCGACTGCAAAACAGACTGGTGCTAAAGCTCAAGTATCAACATTAAAGCTGCTGCTCACCATCCGACCGCACCGGTTGTTGTGCAGGTTCATCAGCGCACGAGCGTCTTTCACCATCCTCTCTCGAGCATCCACGAACGCCTTGGCAAATTTGATGCCGTAGTTGATGTTGTCGCTGCATCCGCCCCAGTCAAAATTGCCCCTGTCGTCGCTAGCTCGCCCTCGCTTCTGGCCGTCGCAGTTGCAGATCTTTAGTTCCCCCTGGCTGCAGGCCCTGGTGATGGCGTAGACCACTCCTGCTGACGAGATGGCGTACACGAACGCTGCCTCGCGGCTGCCTGGGGTTCACGGGAAAGAAAGGTGTTGCAATTAAACCCTTCAGAAAATAATGTAATATTTGCAATGGGAAATTGTTTGCAGATTTTCTTACTGCCACTTTTCATTTGACAGTGTTGTAAACGTTGTCAGAAACCACGTTGCCACTGGGTTTGTTGCTTTCTTTGGTAATTTTTTAGTGCCTGAGTTCACTGTGTTACTCGATCCAGTATATCCCAGACAGGAGCACTGAAATGATTCCATTTATGGTGGATGGTCCAGCAGTTATAACATCACAGTCCAGCCGACTCTCCTTTCACCTTTTATTTTGCACAGATGGCAGCTTTCTCAGTCACTGGGCTGTGTTTTCATTTCAGACAAGAGGAGATTTTGGGGGTTATTTGGTCTGGCTTTCCCACCCACCTCCTGTTCTCATTCCTGCTCACGCAATGGAGCAGAACACAGGCGATATGTCAGGGAGTAAAGCTTTGTCTGGCTGCCAGAAACATCTACCCAAATATTTACATCTCCTATTACTGTTTATACATCACCAGTGTGGATCTCTCGATCTGCTACTTGTTTTCGGAGAACATCCACTTTCCCAATCTGCCCTCATTCCAAAGAAGGTGAAAAAAAAAACTTTCTCTTTCTGTTTGTATTCTAGGGCAAAGTTGATTTAATAAGACACCTATTAATTCTCTGCTTATCTGGTAACAGCGGAGACATTTTACGAGGATGATTAACTCGAGTGTCTCTGACATAAACAACCACTGTCACGCACGCACAAAGAGCCACACAGATAGAAATCCCAGTCACGCATGTGCAGACTCACTCCGCAGCATCACCCTGCCAAACACGGTGTGGTCGCGGTCCAGCGTGCTGCAGTTCCAGCGGTGGTGTCTGAACTGGTGCTGGCACTCTTTGATCCACTCTTTGGCCCCCTCGCCGATTGACTGCATCAGGTCCGGGTGCCGCTGACACAGCTGCCGCTGCTTGTTCACCAGGCCGGGAATGTTGTCGCAGATCACCCGAGCACCCAGCGCTCCGATGTACCTGCAGACACAGTATTGATCATGATAAGTCAAAGGGGGCACTCCACCAATTTTACACAATGTTTGTTCATCATTGGGCCTGCATCTTAGCCTGTGTCAAGTGGCACAGTGTATCGTCTTCTGTGGCTCTGGAGGAGCGGTGTCAAGTTTGAGAAAATAATCCATAATGATGTCATCAAGATTATCTCAGCTTTGTCTTATTTGGCATTCACGTTGGGAGTGTTCACGCATTATTGCAAGATGGTTACCCCTGCTGCTAACTTTTTGTTCGTGCCAACAAATAGCCTATAAATGATCTGCTTTTGCTGTGTTGTGTATTGGTTTGTTAACAAGTAAATCCAGATACAAACTGTAACCTGACCCTGTCAGATGGTTTGTTACACAGAACCATCTGAGAAGTCGTCATTGGAAACTGTTTGGAAAAGGGCAGATGCTTTCAAAAAAATACTTGGTAACAAACTCTTGCCGAAGCCAGTCGGGAGAAGAGCGAAAACATCTTTTCCCATGGAGAGAAGCCTTCAGTGTCGTTCTTTGCTCTTCTTTCAATGAAGAAATACTCTCCAGTTCTGATAGAACTGATGCTATTGAAGCTTCGACCATCGTCCAAATCACTATTTGAATGCTTTGTTTTCAATTTTTTTAAATTTATATATATAAGTATGTAATAATAATGTATGAATCCCAAACTAGCCGATGAAATAAGGAATAATCCCACGACATTATTCATTATTCATATTCAACATGAATTATTATTAGTTATTCTCAGACAGATATCGCTGTTTGTTGTGAGATATTGAATCCGACAGAAGCTTCCGATAACTCCAGCTTCTTGCCCCCTCCCCCCCTCCAACCCATCGTAAAGCGGCAATTTCACTTTTTTAAGCTTTGTTTTGTGTAGTAAACTAACAAGATACACGGTGTTGGGGAGAGGCAGAGTTGGTAGGCAGGCTTTGTTTGTTTTGGACAGAGCAAGGCTAGCTGTTTCCAGTCTTTATACTAACTAAGCCACGTTAGTAGGCTTCTGTTTGTAGCGTCATATTTAGCGAACAGTCTAAAGCCTTATCAATCTTCTTATCAAACTCTGGGCAAGGAAGAGAATAAACCATAGACTGAACTGAATATAAGAAGTGGACGTAGTCACCGTGACGTCGCCCACTGGTTTGTTGACTGCCGTTTTGGAACCTCAAGTCCAGCGTTTTGGTTGTCACCATCTTGGTTTTTGTCCATCGCCATCTTGTTTTTTTGCAACCAGAAGTGACACGCGAGGGTGGAGCTAAGTACAACCAGCTGCTAAATAAGACATTTTTAGGTCACCAAAATCTTTTTGATCTATTTGACTAAATGGGACCATAACTTACTAAATGAACATCATGCTGTATTGATGAAGACTTGAAACTAGCGTTTGAGATCATGAACTCATGTTTACAATGTTTACTGAAGCAATAAATCAAGTGAGAAGTAGGGTCATTTTCTCATAGACTTCTATACAAACAGACATCAGAGGAGTCACCCTCTGATGGCTTAGAACCAGAGGTTGCCCACTGGAATAAACATATTTCCCAAAACTTTCAAAAACCTTTCCTTGAAATTTAATTTACCGATTGGACTCCTACTAGCGTGCCTATTTTTCTTCCCATCCATACCATAGTCTACTTGAGACTCCAGATATCCAGGACGTAGAAGAGATTATTAAATTCCTCCCGTTCAGTGAAAAGCACCTCTTTTTCCCTGTGACGGGCCTTTGCTTCCTGCTCTATTCAGACATAATCCCTCACTTTGTAGCAACTCTTAAAAGGGCGGATCACATGCTGCTAGTATTGTGACACTGGGGGGTGGGGGGTCTCTTATCAACAGGACATTAGTACAGTCATCTACAGTGCAAGTGACCGCTCAGGCCTTTCCCTCCCAGCCTTACGGATCAACCATATGCAGACGACAGATCTCCCCCCCTCACCACCTCACCACCTCTCCTCCCTCCCTCTCTAAGCCTGCACGCTCCACTCTCCATCCGGATATCATTATAGTCCCTAATCGCAGCCACATTTGTGTCGCCTGGCCACCGAGACAGAAACGGACGTAGCAGGCAGTTTCCACTCCCGTTATGGCTGTCCCAGTCCCCGTACAAACCGAGACTATCTGCCTGAGCAGTAAAGCAGAGCAGAAGCACTACTTGTGTTTATTGTGTGTCGTACATACCGGCTGTGCCAAAGGACCCCTGACTGTCTCCAAGAGGACACACACATAGAAAGAGAGAGAGGGAAGAAGGGGGTCCTGTGCAGCAAAGACACATGGTGCTCTTCTAGATTATCGCAATGGTTAAAAATAGGCCCTAACAATACAAACCAGGGTTAAATAAGTATTAATCATCTGGACATCCAAGACTCTCCTGCTCTGTGTTTCTCTCTCTCTCTCTTTTTCTGGAATTTCTCAGTGATTTAATCACAGTTTTGTTCATAGTGTATTTGCATAAGGCAGAGAAGGGCGATATAGGATAACATATGCTTTTGGCTCTCTTGGGAAATTAACATTCATAACATTATTTACAAGGGTGCATTTTTTTTTCATCTAAATCCATCTGGAAAAGAGTCTAATTGTGATTGCGAGGAAGAAAATTAGAGCTGCTTCACTGTGGTTGGTTAAATATAAAGTACACATCAAATACAATTTCTGCAAGTGTGGCCTGACACGAGGACAACTATTTCAGGTGGGTGGGATAAGGAGAGGGGAGGGGAAGCGGTGGGGGTGCTTTTTTTTTCTCCTCTGAGCATTTAAAACCTCAAGAGAATTATCATCAAGGGGCATTTATTCATGCACCAGCGCCTGCACCTGCTACTTGCTCTGGGCAAGATGGATGGATAGGGGAGATTCCTCCCAACACCATTAATCTTCATAAACACATGACACACATTGCTGTGCTCAACATTTCACTTTGCATTGATGTTTTAAAAAAGAAATCCCACGTAGAGGTGAACCAAGATGAGTGTTCCATTTTTACCTTTTCATTGGACACAATTTTTTGTAGGTTTGTTGGTGAAAAAAATCATCTGAATGACTTTATCGAGATGAACGTTTTAGATCATCTTTGTCAAATAAAGCAAAAGAAAGTTAAATAAAATTAATATGTAACAATATTTTTGTTATTAATTATTAACAATAAATAAAATAAATATATATTAATTTATATATATATTTTAAAAATATATTAATATATATATAATTAAATATATATTCCTTTTTGCCTTTTTTACAGGATAATTTTCCATCTTTATACCTGACAGAGGAAAACACAAGAGTAAATGGTAAACTTTAATTATGTTTAGGTCATGTTTGCATCAGAACCTTTATATGCTTGCATCTATAAGCTTCACTTTGTATTCTATTGGTGTCAGAGATGTTTATCTGATTAATAAATAATTCATGATTATAATTAAAACTGATCTTAGATATCATCAAATACACTTGATAAAGATCTCAACTCACCACCACGATGAATCCACCCTCGGTGTGAAAATGAGCAGGAGCAGAATAAAAGAGAAGTATATTTTGGAGATGGGTTTGGAGTGATGTTGGACTTTTGTCCCATGTCTGATCCCCATAGTCCTGCTGCTGCTGCTGCTGCTGTCTGATGAGCTCCGAGATCTCACCAGACAAAACATGTTTCTTCCTTTCATGTGTTGGCAAAAGCTGCACAGTCAGGTGTGAAAGTCCTTGACGACTGTCTGCCGTCCATCATCATCATGGGAACAAGAAGAGCTAGAAGAGCTTCACAGGGAGAGGAAAAGTGCTTTTAAACTCCTCCAGTTAGCAGTTTAATATGATGCCATGATTTTCTGTCAGTATCCATGATCTTCATCAGAGATTGTAATTTAATGCAGAATAAGTCCTCAATAAATTCACCTTTTTTCTCCTCAGTTGTTGCGTACCGAATTTAATATCACTGAATCCGATGCAGTAGCGAAAGAGCTAAAAAAAAAAAAAAAAAGAAAAAAAAAGACGCTTAAATCAGATACGAGTGAAGTGGAAGAATCGTTTCCGAGGATGGGACAGACATTGTGCGCACCTTTCTGTCTTCCTGGACTCATGGAATGAAGATGCGCACCGAGACGCGCAGCGCTCCGCTCCGGTGCGTCAGCTGTCTGTTCCTCCACTCCACCCCTTTGTCTGAACATTACTAATAGCGGTATGTAGACCAACAGACAGCAGGGAAGGAGGTGTGTGTGTATATTTAGTTTGATGCCTGCCTGTGTTATCTACTGACAAAAAGCAACGCATCTAACTTGTTGCCACTTCAGAACAACCATTACAATACAGCAGACATTTGATTTGTTTCCCAGAAGGTAGAATATGTCACATGACAGGAGAAGAAGAAAAAGAAGAAGAAAGCGAAGGAGAAGTAGAAGAAGAAAAAGAAGGAGAAGGAGGATAGGGAGAAGGAGGAGAAGAAGGAGGAGGAGAAGAAGAAGAAGAAGAAACTTTATTTACACAGCACTTTTCAAAACAAAGTTACAAAGTGCTTTACATGGTTAAACCAGGATTAAGACATTTCAGGACTGAAGTGAGGCAAATAAAATCAGACAATTAAAATAATAGCAAAATAAAATGGAATAAAATACCTCAAAACAAAACAATAATAGTAAAACCGATGACAAGTATGTATGTGCCTGAACAAGCTCGATTTCACTCAATTTGGGGGTATAGCCTGACAAATAATATTACTTCACCTTAAAGCTGCAGTGGGTAGAATTGGAACAGATATGATTTAAAAAAAAGTTATTTTTATAAAACGGTCACTTTATAATGACAGTAGTGCATGAGACAGGTAATCTGAAAAAAAAAATCATGTGCCTCTGTGTGCTCCGGTGCTCCTAATGGCATCTGCAAGATTTCACAGAACAGAGAAAAATCAACCAATCAGAGCCGAGCTGCAGCCTTACCATCTCTGAGCAGCTGAAAAATCACTCACAACTCCGACCAAACTGTCAAACTAGGCAGCGCTGATCAAATATGAATCAATATTCTCTTACTGTAATGTCTATTTCTCACCTCAAATGTTTTCAGAAACATTTATTATGACATTTTTGACCAATGATGCCAAAAACATTCTGCCTACCCCCCACTTTAAGGTCTGTGTTATACTTATTTGGAAGTTGTGCAACTGAACCAACGAGCCTCATGTGGCAACCATAAATAAATGATTTATTCACAGAGATTATTAATAGTATTGATTTATGAATGAAAACATTACCAAACATTAGTGTTTCCAATGAAAACAAATTAGTCAGGTAGGCCATTCCTCGTGTCTGTTTGTGTCATCAGTGTGGAGGAGAAAGTCTTTCTTGGGAACCTTCAGCTATGAGGGGTCAAGCTGTCGTGCTTTGACACATCATTAAACAGGAACTTGACGTCTCCATAGAGATACAGGCAATCCTTCCCGGGGGGGCGTTTTAGACATTGTTTCATAGTGTGATCGGTCTCGATGCAATGCTCTTGCAGAATTAAACTTTGCTGTTGCATGGAATCCTGAGGGTTATTTTCTCATAGACTTCTATACAATCGGACTTCTATTGGCTTCACTTTTCAGAGTCTGGAGTTGCCCACTGAGTGAAGCCAATGCTGAAGTGCCTTAAACTTGCATTCTTTCTAACAGCCAGCAGGGGGCGACTCCTCCGGTTTTAAAAAATAAATCAGATTGTAAAGAAGTCTACAAGTCTACTTCTCACTTGATTTATTACCTCAGTAAACATTGTAAACATGAATTTAAGGTCTCAATCGCTAGTTTCAAGTCTTCTTCAATACAGCATGATGTTCATTTAGTAAATTATGGTCCCATTTAGAGTCAAATAGACCATAAAGCAGGGGATGCTTCAGGGCATGGCTACCTTGTGATTGACAGGTCGCTACCACGGCATTGTCTGTGTTTTAGTCTTAGAACTTTAACCCTTTCACAGTGTGTTTTCAGTTCATGAAAGTTAATTGTAACATTTAGGTCACCTAAAAATGTCCTATTCAGCATTCAGTTGTACTTTTCGTGTCAGTTCTGGTTGCAAAAACCAAGATGGCGACGACCAAAAAGCCAAACTTGAGGCTTCAAAACAGCAGTCCACAAACCAATGGGTGATGTCACGGTGACCACGTCCGCTTCTTATATACAGTCTATGGCATCACTTTTCAGACCCAGACGTTGGTTTGAAGAGACAACTCCACATACGGTAGAAGCAGCCTCTTGTGTTTGAGAAAGTGGTTTGGCATGGTTTATATCTGGCATGCGCTGTAACGCTGGTTTCTCCAAGTTTGGTATGGGGCCCGATATAGTCCTTTTCCAAAAATGATTAATAAGTGCTAAAAATTTGCCTTCATGCCATTTGACTCAGGGTGGGAGAATGAATATCCAACCACCCCACCCCACCACCCCCAGCTCCAAGCACTTGAACCTCTCCTGTAATGCCACCGGAGTGCATGTTTGTAGTTCAGCTCATATCAACAGTCCCGATCCAGAAACAGGTTTGCCTCATCGAGCCAATGTGGAAACATGTGACCCTCCTCAAGGACACTTCTGGGCCTGTATCCCTGTGACTTCAGCGAGTCACTTGGTGGTGGTGTTATGTGTGATAGTCCAGCAGGTAGAGAAAGACGCTGACGAGACGCTTTGTGCATACAGTATGTGTTTGTGTGAGAGTGTGAGGTCATTTTAATCAGTGCAAATCCAGGCGTGTTAGTTAAGAGAGCTACGTAAAGGTCAGTAACAATGTGGCTGTTTAAAAATACCAGCACACGGACAGCGAATGTAACGTTGTGTTTGTGAATACAAACTGTCCAAATGACACAGAAAATTCTGATTTTGTTATCAAATTTTTCCCCACAGCAACAAATAAAATGCACATGAATTTGTGTAATTTACAATGTAGATTAAAGTTTTTTGTCCTTTTTCTGTCACTGGACATTCTCCCCTCTTGTTCTATATATCACAGATACTGTAGCCCAGCTGTTTGTCCTTCAGTTATGTCATATCTGGATTTGGAGCGACACTGGGATCCTCATTACATGTGACCCTGTCTTTCTTTACCCCGGGACAAGCTATGGATTTTACAGTGACAACTCTATAACAAATTGCTTTACAGGGAGCAGGTGATGGTGGCGATAACACTCGTCATCTCGCCCTCCCTCTCCTTTCTGTCTCGCTTTGAGCCAGCTCCAGCTGTGGTCTTTAAGAGGCTCAGTGTGTGGGGGGCCCGGGCTCCTATTCTAGGCCCGTCTCATGGCCTGCCTGGGCTAATTTTGGACGGAGAAGAGGGGATGAGAGGGAGAAAAAGTAAAAGAGCAAGAGAGGACAAGAAAGAGATTGAACCACTACAAGCCACGGCACAGATGAGCACTCAGATGACAGTGATTATGACATTGTTGTGGGACCAGTGCAGTGACAGCAGGCATCACTGATACAGACAAGAAAAAGGGATGGCTCGACGGGACGCGTTCTGCGCAACAGGTCTGAAATGAGACGGTCGTAAATTAGCGGTTTAACTCGTGACAGGTTACGCGCTCCCTCCTTGACCTCAGTTTTTGTCATCTCATTCACACGACATGACAGCATGTGTCTTATTGTGTGTCTGCTTTTGTGCACCACGGTCATAAAGTACAGCACTTACCAGATCCGCCCAGGAGGGACATGTAGCGGCTGCAGCAATCCTCAAGTTCAAGTTCATTTATTTTTATATACAGTGCTTTATCACAAGTACGTCTCACTAACGACCTCAGAGAGAAAAGATCCAACAAATGTACATCAGAACAAATTGCAACAACATGAAATATCATTAAAGTCCTGTCCAGGAAAAAAAGTGGATTTGCCAACTTTCTGAGGTTGGGCACTTAAAGAGAAATGTAATCCACTGCTCTGAGATTTATTCTTAGGGAAAAAAAAGAATTTAATTATTACCCCTCTTGTCATGTGGAATCCTAACAGAAGGACAGCCAAGATCCATTTTGCGTCACGACCCGTATGCATGAATAAAAGTTTTTTTTAAAAAAGGCATCAGTTTGTATCCAAGTCATGTAGCTCTAAGCCGGCATCAGAGTTTGAATATTAAGTCAAGTGTTTGAATATTAATGCGTACGAGTAAATATCAGGTCAATGCAGAAAGACATCCAAGTTTTGAATGAGAAGCAGAAGTACTACTCCAGCAAAGAAACCAGAACATGTGCTGTAAGCTATCATTGACTATTGGGTTTCTCACAACAATCACACAACGTTTTAAAATATAGGCTATTATACTATAATACTATTATATGGCTGCAACTAACAATTATTTTCATTGTCGATTAATCTATTGATTATTTTCCCTTTTTAATCGATTAGTTGTTTGTAGGGTTGTCGCAATTACCGCAATATTGCAATACCGCGCTATTGACAAGCAGCATAACCGCAGGGGATGGTAAGCAACCGCCATTACCGCTATGTTCACGTTTTTTCTTTTTTAAATTCTTTGCAATGAGAGTGCTGCGTATTTTCAGTATTTCATTTTTTCATTAACCTCTATTTAACCATGTTAGACCCATTGAGATCCTTTTCAAGAGCAACCTGGCCAAGAGTAGCAGCAGTACAAACAGTTTCAGACACAATATGTTACAAACGAGACGAGGCGCTGAGCGTCTATTCTGCGCTGAACGCTGCACATTTGGTGGCTTTTTTTTCAGATCGCAGAGACTTGAAAATGTTCAACTTTGGCTAAAACGCTGCGCTCGTCCCTTTTTACCCAGCCGTCCACATGGAGGAGGGGCGGGACAAATACCACAAAGACTAACGGTCATAAAAAAAAAAAAAAATGCTGCGCCTCATTACCCTTCTGTGTTCTGCAATAAACAAGTCTTTAATTCATTTTAAAACGGTCATCTTTGTCATTTAAAAAGCAACAATAAAACTTATCTATATATCACTAAAATGTGGATAAATTAAGCAATTTGAAAAAGAAAAGAAAAAGTCAATAATACCGCATATCATGCTGTTGCGCCAATTACTAATACCGCAGGGGGAATTCCATCACTGCGTCAGCCCAAGTTGTTTGGTTTAAAATGTCAGAAAACGGTGAAAAATAACAATCAGTGTTTCCCAAAGTCCAAGATGACGTCCTCAAATGTCTCGTTTTGTCCACAACTCAAAGATATTTACTTAACTGTCATAGAGGAGTAAAGAAAGCAGAACATATTCACATTTAAGAAGCTGGAATCAGAGAATTTTGAGGGGTTTTTTCTTTAAAAAATGACTCAAACCGATGATCAAAATAGTTGCCGATTTAATTTTACACTTGACAACTAACGGATTAATCGTTGCAGCTCTAGACTATTCTGTTTTCTGCTCAGTGTTGTGGATTGTCTCCCAGTGGAGTAGAGTTAGCAGCCATGCTGGCAGTGACAGCGGCGGGGGACGTGGCCCCTCACAGCTCATCAACCTGAGCCTGTGTTTATGGAGGCTGAGAAAGACGGGGCTTTGCTGGAGGACCAGGCGTGCCTGTGCTGGATTTGGGATGCGGCCCTGCTGTCCTACACTGGAATGTTAATTAGGTGAGCTGAGCAAAGGAGAGGTGACCCGTCCATTTAACCAGCCAACCCTTCCCCAACAACCGAGAGGGGGATTTAGTGCAACGGAAAGCCCCAGTCAGCGTGTGCTCTACATATATCTGCTGGTCATGATGTCAGCTACATTGACTGATGGGAGACAGAGACACTATATATATATGTATATGTATATATATATATACTCTGTACTATGACATTATAGAACAAAGAGAAAATATTTGCCGCGTCTTTCTGTATTTTCTGTTTACTTACGCAATTGCAAACTCCTCACCACCGCCCAGTTTCTCTCATAAATTGCATCACTTAAGCAACAAACCACTAGAGCACTGTTGTTTATGGCTGAAGCAACACAGGGCGCAAAATAACAAACAGTTCAGTCCACTTAAGGGTTTCATAACTTATCGTTGCAACCAAACAGGAGCAAAAGTTGAGATTCTTCTTTTCAGCATCCAAATATAGTCATAGACCTCACACACAAATTAACATTAACATTTAAAAAAAAAAAAAAAACTTGCGTATCCCCTGCAGTACTTCAAAGTACCCCTATAGGTACTAGTACCCACATTTGAGAGATATTCAGAAATGAGTCTAAAACCCGGAAATGAGTTAGCATTTTAGAATTTCCGGTTCCCTCGTCTGGATGTCAGCGTTTTTTTTTTAATGGGTTTTTAGTTAGATGAATGATATAACGGCGACTCATCCGCCTGTGTATGCTTGCTCTCATGCGACCGTAATGTAGGGCTGTGTATTGGCAAGAATTTGTCGATACGATACGTACCATGATACAAGGGTTACAATTCAATATATCGCGATATATTGCGATACTGTAAGGAAGGCGATACATTGCAATAATTTAAATCGAATTTTAGGAAAGCTGTTGTATCAAGAACACACCACCATATGCATAAAATCTGAGTAAAAAAAGTTTACTTTTTTATGCAATCAGAACAGTGGGATCTGAATTTGCATTTATCACAGTCCCTTTAACATCCAACATCACAGCACTACTTTGAGAGGGCACATACACTAAGAGAGCGCATCTCTTTGCCAATGAAATAAAGTATTGACTGAGTTAATCTTTGCATTTAAACTATTAATTAAAAATTGATATAGTGGTTTTGAGAATCAATACAGTATTACAAAATACAATATTTTTGATATTTTCTTACACCCCTACCGTAATGTAGTTCATTTATAGCCTAACGTTAGCTTTTTA
This sequence comes from Sebastiscus albofasciatus, assembly GCA_916701655.1. Taxonomy (NCBI): domain Eukaryota; kingdom Metazoa; phylum Chordata; class Actinopteri; order Perciformes; family Sebastidae; genus Sebastiscus; species Sebastiscus albofasciatus. Next base: position 81,779 of record CAKAOI010028949.1, on the reverse strand, counting down.
CTTCTGGTGATTGCATTCACACTTCAAAAATCATAAAAGTGGTGTTAATTTGAGAAGATTACCTTGCTGAAAAAAACATGTAAATATCATAAACGTGTGTTTGCCACAGGGATTATCTTCTGCAATAATCCAAAACCCAATGGAAAAATCCCATTGGTTTTTTGTCCAGGGAACCAGGGAGATGCTAACTTCCTGGTCGGCCTACTAATATACGTCATCCCTGCAGCACTAGTAGAATAACATCACTAATACACTACTAACTCCATATCTTATCTTTATAAAGTATATACAGTCTCTGTAATCTTTATAGCATCTCTACTGAAATGTGTGTGTGTGTCAGACATATTATAGATTCACAAATACATCAACAAAAATAATCTAGTATTCAAACATGGCTTATTACTTGCTGCAATTTTACAGCTTTCTTTTATGGCGCTGAAAGATCAAGTGCACATTGATACAGTCTAGTAAATATTACGAATTAAAAGAAACTGATCAGGTTTATATGAGAGAAACAGTAGCGAGATATCAAATATATGAGGAGTACTATGTATTTCCCAGCCTGCGGTAAACTGCTTATCAAATACTGACCTCTAGAGGACACTCTCTGTCTGTACAGTACTAAAACACTAAACTGTATCCATACTGCAGAAGGCTACATTAAACATGAACATGAAACGATAAGCAAATCAGTATCGTCAATATGTAAATCATTATCTGAAGATGCTCTATTGAAAGAAAATTTCTATTCAAATGCATTTTCATTTGTAAGTGATGAATTTACTGTATTAGTTACACTATCCTTTCTTGGCTAAAAACTCATGAAGTAACTTTTCTCATCTTATCTCATTATTGATTATCAGATTTTATTCGGCAGGGCAACATTTTGTACTACTATTGTTATCAATAACATTCACTAATGCTTTGAATCTTAGTTGAACTGGCTAGATATGTGTGATGTACAATACAGATTAAGTTATTTACTTGTATTCCACTAAATTAGAGCTGCACCAATAAGTAGATTTATCAATTATTCGATCAACAGAAAATGTATTTGGCAACAATTCTGATTAATGCAAAAATGCCAAACTTATTCCCTGCTTCTCAAATGTGAACATTTGATGCTTTTTTTGTTTTATGTGATAAGTCAACTGGATATCTTTGGATTTTGGACATTTGGTCGAACAAGACAAGCCATATGAATACATCACCTCAGGCAGTGAGACATTATAACAGCCATTTTTCACAATTTTCTGACCTTTTATAAACCAAATGATAAATCAATTAAACGAGAAAATAATCTGCAGATTAGTTGATAATGACTCATGATAATGATGAGTTGCACTTAATCCTTCCAAGTCGCAGGCTGTAAACAGCTTTCCCCTCATTGGATTAGTACTATTGTCAGCATTAACAACTACAGTACCACCCACTGACAACATACAATTCCATTGAGAGTATAAATACAGAGATAAATACTTGACAATCTTTGGGATTAATTTATTATATCTGTCACTTTCCAGCATTTACAGCACTGTAAAAGATCTGATAAAAGTAGAGATAACCTGCAGTTGTGTTATATTAATCAAAGCAATGGTTGACTATAAAATACATGTGTTTTATAATGAGTTCTTCTTATGAATGATCCAAGATCTTAAAAAAGATACTGTACAATAGTATAAGATTATCATAACTGCAGCATTAAAGTAATACATAATCAAAGCTCAGTACAACACTGAATAGATTAGATGATCTGTTGTGTTAAAGTAGTATACATCAATAACTAAGGAACATTTCTAAAAATGAACTATACACTTTTATAAAAACAATGGCGACGTACATATGAGTGCACACTGAAACGAGACATACGTTGTTCATTGGTCCGAGGACTACTTCTTACATTTGGTCTGAGAATTACAGTAATAACAAGCAACATAAAAACCTCTTCAGGTAATAAACTTGATTTGTAGTCTTTGGAAATATGACACCATTAAAAAAAACTTAATATACTATAATAATAGTACGTTGTGCCCAACATATTGTATTGGCACAATTAAAATCAGTCATAATCAGTTGTAACTCTTCATTAGTACCAGCCCTTTAACCACTACATAAAATAGTGCCTCAGCGCATAAAAAAAACAAAATAAATCTAATAAATACAACAGTGTTTGAAGGGACCTCTGTTCAAATAAACACAGGATATAAATCCTGTCATGTACAAAACAATACCTCAACAATCATACTTATGAGATGTGGATTAAACCATCGTGTCACGAGCAGAGTAGCAGCTGACTATTTTCTTGACGAATCAAATGATGATCAGTTAATTAGAGGAAACCACCATGTCCAGTTCTTTGACTGCCTCCTGGCTGGAGGTGAGGCCACAGCTGCCTGAGAGCGGGCTGTCGGAGAAGTGGCTGGCGGACCGCGGCACGGCGGCCGGGGAGGGCGGAGCCTGTGCCAGACCGGGCTTCTTGGGGGGAATGGGTGGAGGGTTGCCCCGGTCTGCTCTGGGGATGGTGGGTGATCTAATCCCCTGTGGAAGAGCTCCTGCCGCCCTTCCGATGACCGGAGACAAGGGCGCCGCCAGGCTGCGGTAGTCCGTACCGAAGGGTGAATTGTTCGGTGCCGCGAGTTTCGGCGCGGCGCTCTGCTGCGCGGTCGTGAAGCGGGAAAGGACTTGAGTGACGGTGCTCCGGGCCATCTGCTTGACCGGGCTGGCTTCTGGGGGAGAGCAGCTGGTCGCGAGGGAGACGTCCTTTGGCGAGAGGGGAAGAGCAGGCTGCGCTGGTGGGGACTGAGGCTCCGGGTCAACGGTACCCTGGAACTTATGACGAGCGGCGTGGAAGCGCTGGTTGATCCCGGCCTGGTAGGGAGACTGGTAGCCACCGGGGCTCGGGCTGCCTGGTGGACGTTTGGCGAGGACAGGCGAGGCGCACGGAGAGGAGGAGAATGAAGTCTGATGAACTGGAGAATTTTCATTCCCATTCTGTACACAGATGTTATCTGAGAGAGTGTTGTTTGGATCGTGGTGCCCGTTGGTCTCCATCGGACAGTGGTGACCGTTGACTTTTAGCTGCGCGGGTTGCTCGTTTCTGTCTTCATCAATGTCCTCGACCGTAATAGTGTCAAATGCTGTCTTTCCTAGAGGAACTTTTGTGGCCCACTCCTTTCCTTCTGCCTGTACTGGAGCTGTAACTGCCTCCCTAACATCTCTCATCATATTCACCTCCTCCAGTTTCCCCTTCAGCTCTTCTACCTGATCACACAATGGAGAGAAAGAGATTAATTACAAGCAGATTTTTTTGCTGTAGAATGCGAGCTAATTAGATGAAATAACTTTCAGTAGTTAATGTGCAATCTGCTGCCACCTGCGTGATGAATGTGCTCGAGTGTTCGCACCTGTTGTTGTAGCTGACAGCAGTGAGCTTCCTCCTTCTTCAAACGCGAGCGGAGCTGCTCTCGCTCCGTGTCGAACTCGGCCAGCTGCTCCTCCACCCTCGCCTCCATCCTCAGGGCTCTCCTCCTCTCGTCCTCCAACTCGTTTCTCAGGGCCTGACAAGCCTCCTTCTCCTGCGTGAGGGGGAAAAAAAAGTCTGTTCACCCGGAGAGCCAAATATATCCAGGCCCCAACATTTGTAACAACAAAAAGTAAACAAACTGCTTAACTTGGATTCCAAATGTTAATACCTTGTCGAGTTTGCGGCTCAGCTCGGTCAGCCGATGACCCTCCTCCAGAGCCCTGGTGCTTGCCCACTTGCACTCTTTGGCTAAAGCGCAGGAGAGCTGTTTGTGCTGAGCCCGTTCTTCTTCTAGCTGGTCGGTAATCCGCCGCTGTTCTTTTTCCAACCGCCGGACCTGGCTCCGCTCAAACTCCAGCTACAAAGACCGAGACGAGACACACAATTAACACTTGTTAGAGAGGTAGTAAACATTGTTTTGTTTTAGACGTTGTCAGTGGTTTCATTAAACTTTCTCGCCATTCTGATAGACAGGGTTGTAAAAATTACGTCATAATCTATTAATGCCCGTCATTTTGTATTTGCATTTTTAATGACAATAAGACCAATGCCATATTTTAATGTGGAGTCTGTGATTCTAATCCAATACCCTTTTTGTCAAATTCAGCGATCTCCTCATGGTCTGTTATCTGTCCGTTCTGTGTGTGCGCTGAAAATAAATCCGGTGTTGATGCACAGCCCAAGCTTTGTAAATAAGAAACAAACAAAGTGGGTTGGACCAAGCCACGAGAGCTGCCCTACCGAATGTCATTTTTTACATTCAAAACTTCTATTGAGGTTTTTTTTAATGAAGCTTAGATTGTTAATAAGCTACAGGTGCAAGCCTTCCTTTGTGTGTGGCAGCAAGTGGGAGAGCAAATAGTTTTTGACCACAGTGAAAATGTTGTTTTTAAAAGGCTAAACGCCAACAAATATGGACTGAAGCAGAATATTTCGTTAGATAAAAACATGTTGTGAATTTTGAAATGATTAAAGGTACTGTTTGTAACTTCTTATAAGTATAAATCATTGCAGGTCGGTGTCCCATGCGCGCTCACGTGTGGCTACGCTGTTCAGACTCAGAAAGTTATCAGAAGTTATATCTAGTGAAGCCCTTCTTGCAAAACAGTGTTGGCTCTTTCTGCTTCGGCCTCCCGACCGCGGTCAGAAGACACAGGGGAGACCGTAGCTTTGATCTCCAGGGCCGGAGTCGATTCTGCTCTGCTCCTCTGCCTGCTTGCCTTCGCTCACACACCACGCTCGTTCTCAATCGCTCTCTCGCTCCACCTCTCATGTGCATGCACGCACACTACACACTGCAGAAGAGTTAGTTTAGCTCTGAGAATATCTACTGTAGTGAATGTACAGTGGAAGGTTGTGCAGAAATAAATGCTGCAGCTCCTCCAGACCAACAAAGGTTACCCGTGCTGCTGAATGAATAGACGGGGCTCCGGAGCGAGAAACATTATCGTCTCCAACCGGGTGCAGGTGACTCCCTGTTCCCTCCGACTGCGGTCGGGAGGCTGAAGCAGGAAAAGCCAACACTAGGATCAGCAGTGATTCATGGACAGACCTTGGTCTGGTCAGCTAACATTACTGCCAAGCAGCTGAAATATAGAGTGATATCGTGGTTTTAGCTGACGTGTGTCGCCTCTCTGTTTTGCAATGCTCATTCATGTCTATGTAGAGCACGAGCGAGCGCTGACTTTCATTGACTTAACGGCCACAGGTGTCGCTGTTAACAAGCAATTTCTGATTCTTACATAGAGTCCCTTTAAGTTACATCAATCTTTTTTCAATAGCAAAATTTAGACTTTTGGACTGAGGACTGAGAAAGCAGCACACACGGAGGCGCCGCCGGCCCAACTGTGTTAAATAATTAATATAGACTACAGAACAAGTTTATATATTATGCATTTATAAGGGCATGGAGAGAAAAGATGATAGGAGACACGACACTGAACAGGCAGTTACTTTCCATGTCAACACACAAGAAGCAGCAAAATAATCTTTTTTTTTTGCCTCGGACAGACAACGTTTTCATTTTGTTCTGAAGGCTGAACCCATGCTCTGCTGCCACAATGGAAAAAAAATCAGTCAATGGCGGAAACTATTCAGTTCACACCACCTCTGGACGGTGTGGACGGTTACGGTTTACTTCAACGCTTTTGACACCAGTTCCTTTAAAGCGCCACTAATCACTCATTGACTCCTATTTGATTAAAGTTTTGGACAAATATTTACAGTGCATTTCATGCCACTATTAATTAGAGGGCACCTGTTGTTGTAAGCGCTCCCTCTCCTTCTCCAGGATGTAAGTGACATCATCTCCCTCCGCTGTATCCTCAGCATGCCTCCTCTTCTCCTCCTCCAGATCTGCAATGACCTGAAGCAAACACAGCGGGGAGACAGAGAGTCAGGAGTGAAATTATCTCACATGACTTTTTTTTATTCTGCTTCATATTACAGCCAATAACGTTTTGAAACAATATGATTACTAGCATTGTAAGCACAGATGCTGCTAGCAGTTAAGCTAAACGGCTACATAAGTCAGCTCGTCTAAATGAGTGCCGTGTTTGGCCCGCCTGTGCAGAGAAAAGTATAGTCTTCACTCTGTGGTTTTACAAAGCCTTAGATGATGGAGTGTTTTGTGTTTGTACAGTTCCAAGAGATGCAATGGGAATCAGACAGTTATTTAAATATATACCAAAACAATAAATTACTTTATTGATTTTAGACATTTTACTATAAACTACGTGAGGTTTAACTTCTGCCTCATATTCTTCAATACAAAACACATGTTTTTGTCGTCTGTGTATTCAAATACTCATAATATTGATACTGAAGCAGGACTTGGGTCTGCCCATTGTATTTTTGCCATCAGAAAGCAAATCAAAAGTTTTAAAATCGGCCTATACTTGGTATAGGTGTTTCATGTAAAACTAATTTGATATTAACAGAAATGTTGTAATCCCACAGATTAGGCATATTGTCCTTGCATATATGTTTAACTCATAATGAAGTCAGGAGACACTGACGTGAAACAAAAGAAAAACTGTAAATGTGACATCAGAGTGCAGGTATTTTGTTTTTCTTAGTTCATGTCTCACCCTGAAGAACTTTTGGATGTATTCATGCCTCTTGGAAATAGTTCATGCTGAAAACAAAGTTGTTTTTAGCTGTGACCAGCAGCTTTATAGCTTGCTCGGTCAGATGGTGGATCCAGAAAAGATTTCCCCACCCTTTTGGGTCACAGGTTTTGCCCTAGGAGGCTGAAGTTTGCCATGGACATCATGTGTTTGCGAGGTTATGTGTGTGTGTGTGTGTGTGTGTGTGTGTGTGTGTATATGCGTGGATGCGTGCGCATACGTGATCACAGCTATTGCGAATTCATGCTTTTTAATTTTTATTTTGCTGTTCCTGGGAAAAAAATATGTTTGGAAACAAATGGTTTTAATGAAGACGGATGCTTTAATCACATCAGTTTTGTGTAGCAAGCTTTTGTTGCCAGCAGTTTTTATATATTGCAACTTTAAGAAAGATATCCTCATTGCTCATGCTCATTTTTTCAATATTTTCCAGCACTAAGTGAGGCCAGCTTTTATCTTTCATGTTGCCCAAAAGATTTTTTTTTTTTTTAATCCACACAAGTAACCAGCTCATCTCTGCCTCCCCTAATTAAGAACCACACACATCCACACCCACCCTTCTGTGCCTGCTTTCCGCTGCAGCCAGCTGGGCCAACATCTTCTCCTGCATCCTCCTGCAGTGGCTCACCACCAGTTTGAGAACCACCAGAGGGTTGGAGGTAGAGGAAGAACAGCCCGGATCCTTGTTCTGGTCCCCGACCGCCTCGCTGTCTCTCTGCAGGGCCAGGAAGGGGTCGCTGAGGTTGTACCTGCTGTAGCGCTCCTGGATGAACAGCTCTTTACGCTGGGCCTGAAGAGATGAGAAGAGAAGAGTTGAGATGGGAGGGGCAGGGATCGATGAAGTAGTTTAGTACAGTATGTGGTCTGAAGGTTATGCGGTAGGAAATGTTCATGAGTGGGATTGCTTGGCTTGTTAATGCTGTTGCAAGAATGAAAGGATTGTAACTTGGCCCTAGTATGTGAATCTTCTCTTGGATCACTTTTCTTGCTTTTGAGACTTCCAGTCTGAGTCTCAGCTGTCACTGGAGGCTTCTGTACATACATTTTCAAAGAGACGTTTTAGTTAGTGGCATGACTGTAAGGATGACGATGTTGGCCGGTCGGTCCAACACTTTGATCCAGACCAGTGGGCAACCTCCAGGTCCGAAAAGTGAAGCCAATGAGGAAGTGCCTTAAACTTGCATTCTTTCTAACAGCCAGCAGGGGGCGACTCCTCTGGTTGCAAAAAGAAGTCTGATTGTATAGAAGTCTATGAGAAAATGAGCCTACTTCTCACTTGATTTATTACCTCAGTAAACATTGTAAACACGAGTTTATGGTCTCAATCGCTAATTTCAAGTCATCTTCAATACAGCATGATGTTCATTTAGTAAATTATGGTCCCATTTAGAGTCAGATAGACCATAAAGCAGGGGATGCTTTAGGGCGTGGCTACCTTGTGATTGAAAGGTCGCTACCGCAGCGTTGTCCAGTCTGGGAGTTGTCCATTTTTTCATCATAGAACTTTAACCCTTTCACAGTGTGTTTTCGGTTTAAGAAAGATAATAGTAACATTTTTGGTCACCTAGAAATTTATTATTCAGCGTTCAGTTTGTACTTAGCTCCACCCTCTCGTGTCACTTCTGGTTGCAAAAAACAAGATGGCGACGGCCAAAATACCGAACTTGAGGCTACAAAACAGCAGTCCACAAACCAATGGGTGACGTCATAGTGACTACGTCCACTTCTTATATACAGTCTATGGTCCAGACATTCATATGTCTCAGATCATTCATCTTAATAACTTTGGTGACTTTTCCCCTGACTTCTACTAGAGCGCCACCAGCAGGTCAAAATTCTCACTCATCCAGTGAAATTATCTCAAGTATTCAATGGATTTCCATGAAATTTGGAACACACATTCCTGTACCCCCCTTGGGATGAATTTGAACACATTTAGTGAGCTTCTTACTTTTCAGCTGGCGCCATTATCAGGGCAACATTTTAATTTGTCAAATACTTTGGTTTATGAACAAATACTTGCAAAACTGATGAGCCAAGTTTCTATAAAATGGACTGGTCATTTCAGCGGTCATTATCATTCAGTCAAAACTTGAACTTTGAAGTCATTATGATATGATTCGATAGTAATCCCTGACAGTTATGATTTAAGTCACATTTAAACAGGAAATGAAATACTGTGTTCCACACCCCATGATCAGCATCTCTAATAAAACAGTGGTAAATGATCTGCAGCTAAAGGGAAGGGGAAAAGAGTGGGAGAGGAAATGCACAAACATGCAAGAAAAAGAGTGCTAGCATGAGGAAGGAGCAACAGATGGTGTGTGTCTGTCTATCTTTAGCAGGACAGCTGCTCTGGACTGGGCCTCGGCCAAGGCAGACCTGTTTTCTGTTTAACTCATGACAAAGAAGGGATAATAGCAGCAAGACATTTCAGGTTCAGCAGATGCCTTTGGGCCTGCAGTGAAAAGGGGGCTGAAGTGAGAGAGAGAGAGAGGAGGAAGAGGAAGGCTGCAGAGGAACTGGCAATGTGTCTCCGTGAGGTTTCAACAAAAGAGGATCAAAAGATTAGAGAGAACAGTATCCTCTCTGGCAGGGTGAGGACAGAGCTCCTGATGACTGATACCAAGATTACTTGAGAAGTTTAAAGTGCAGTCAAGAGTGTGGATGGGCCGGCAGAGCAATATTCAGCCGATTCACTGTTCTTACAGAGCTGTTGACTGTGTGTGTGTGTGGGTGTTACAGCTGAGCGCACAGGTATATCATAACCCCTCCCAAACGGCACTTTATTGGCGTAGAACTACGACTATTTGCACCGATACAACTTTTTCTCATCCAACACCAATTCTGATACCTCAACTCACGTGTCAGCCAACAGTACTGAGTACTATCCGATACCAATACTTTATTTTTACCAGGGCTGACAAAGTCATAGTTGTCATGCATTAATGCAATTTGATATTTAGGTGGTTGTAGTGGAGTCATATGTCGTACTAGCTTGTCGCGAAAGAGGTTAAATACGCCTCAAACTTGCGCTAAATTTTGGCAAGAAAAGACCGGCACTGCCATTTTCAAAGGGGTCCCTTGACCTCTGACCTCAAGATATGTGAATGAAAATGGGTTCTATGGGTACTCACGAGTCTCCCCTTTACAGACATGCCCACTTTATGATAATCACATGCTGTTTGGGGCAAGTCATAGTCAAGTCAGCACACTGACACACTGACAGCTGTTGTTGCCTGTTGGGCTGCAGTTTGCCATGTTATGATTTGAGCATATTTGTTTATGCTAAATACAGTACCTGTGAGGATTTCTGGTCAATATTTGTCATTGTTTTGTGTTGTTAATTGATTTCCAATAAAAATTATGTACATACATTTGCATAAAGCAGCATATTTGCATATGTTGATAAGTGTATTAAATACTTGACAAATCTCCCTTTCAAGGTACATTTTCAACAGATAAAAAATGTGATTAATCATGGACAATCGTGATTAATCGCCATTAAATATTTTAATTGATTCACAGCCCTACTTTTTACCCAAATTAAAATCTGTACCTTACTGTGTGGACTTTATTGAAAACCTTTTTTTTTATGTAGTTTAACACAAGGGATTGCTGTGGCATTAAAAGTCTGCAACTCACTGTAACTGAAGGCATGAAGGATACGCTGCATTTTGTAAAGACACAATGACAAAAAAACTGGATGTAACGTGGATCAGTCACATCATTGGTGATACAAGGTCTGCTTAATAAGGCATGTATTGGATCAGTGCATCCATAATTCCCGTATAATTTCTTTGGACAACGTATAATTGATTTGAAAGTCAAACATTTTCAGTGGTAATTGCGACAATTTTGTGTGACATTTTAAGTACAAAGACAAATTCATGTCAAGCAAATAAGAGTTAGTTAACTCAGTATGAAAAATACAACAAGTGACGATTGATGGCAAATTCAAGCGGTATTCCAGAACAGATCACAGGCGTTGTGATTGTCATCTTCAACAATATTAGCTCATCTGGCACGAAAAGAGAGAGGGCAAGGCTGCGAGGCTGTTATTTGATCCAGTCCGCTGAGGACTGTGTGAAGGCGGATCAAACAGCGTGGAGGGGTGAAACAGGAAAACACAGGATGCCCAGGAGAATTCAAAAATGCCTCTCGAACGTGGGCGCTATCTAAAGCACAATGACCACACAGCACCTCAACATAGGTCTTGTGTGGGATGAAGAGTATGTTTTCTTCACTTTGTTTGTACAGCACAGGCTTCACATCTAATTGACTGAGAAAAAAACATGACATTTGTCTGCCAAAGAGCTTTTTTTTGAATGCATACCTGTGATTTATGTAAACACTAAAGCTAAAAATGGAAAACATTTAGCCAGATTTTATACTATCCATCAATTTGTTTTTCTTTAAAAAAGGTGGAGATCTGGTTTTGAAGATGAATCTTCAAAGAGAAATCTGTCTGCAGACTTTGGCAGCAGCCCATCCCTGTTCCCGTCAATGACTGTCTGCTCGGATGTGTCATTTTACGGTCGAAGATTAAATATGCTTAGATCAGGTTTCCACTCTAGACACTTAAGGATATATACAGTATATTCAGTCTGACTTCCATTGATGCATGCAATACTAACAAAAAAAGCCCACTTAATTTATAAGCCATTGCTCATACAAGAGGAAAACATTTTGGAAACACACAAAGAAAACACATTTAATGTAGACTTATGTGAGAGTTCACTGTTTTCCTTGTTATTTTCTATTTCATAACTGGATAATTGGCCTTTTAAAAAGCTATTTTTTTTCAAATTCACAGGACCCCTATTATACAAAACTTCACTCCTAAACACAGACTGTCTCTCTCAGCTCTCTTCCTCGCCCCTCAATGCACAGACAGACTTCCACCAACACAAAGGGAGGCTGTTTTCCTCTGCATCAATCCTCCACCCGCTGCAGAGAGGGTGGAGGAAGTGAAAAGAGGGATTACGGGAAACATTAATACTTAACACCCAAATCTACCGGAACCTAATCGCTACATCGCACTGTGCACGAACAATACCCGTAAACATTCGGTGCATGGCTGCTATGCATCACAGTCTACCTCCATTATTCATGCTTTTGTCTGTTGGCTACAGTTCCTGGCAACTTGCGTGCTTTTGCTTGGGAAGTATTTTTGTGCCACGGCTGCACTGGTTCCAGTCCAGCTTATCTTTTGCTGACACATGCCTGGACTCTTTCAGTTGTGCAACGTTGGCGACGAGATCCGTATAATACTGAGGGAAGGTGATATGTGAACTTCTTACCCTAGAGTCCGATATATTTCAGAGCTGCTTGAGCAGATTGCTAAATACCCAGAAATGCTCATGCATGTAAACGGTAAGGAAATGTCTGAAGAATACTATCTACCACATGATTGTGGAAAGCAACTGACACTGAATCCAATCAGCTGATGCATCTCGAGGCTATAAACGAGGCAATTTTTCCCCAATTTCAGTGCTGTTCCGTTACCAAAGAGCACACACACACACAGAAAACCTGTTTTTAAGTACGTCCATTTGGAAGCTCTAGTCGACCACACCACGTGAACTCGACAGTTAATTAAAAGGCTCATTTCCATATTTGAGTCCCCTTTGAACTTAAAGTAAAGACTCCTATTCGTTTCCCAAAGCAAAAGGCACTACTGGATCACTGCGGAGCTTTGTGTGCCAAATACGAGCATTGCCAGAGACTTAACTTCCTTTTGAAAGCCACAGCGTGAGCAGCTGCAGAAGTGAGTCACAAAGGGGGAAAAAAATGTAGCGGATAGTTAGAATGCCATTGATAGTTCTGCATAATTAAATATAGAGGAGCGTAGAAAAACCGCATCATTAACTTCACATCCTGTACTTGCACTACATCCTGTAGAAAATCACTGATAAGAATGTTAGAGTTTTAAAAAGCATTGAGAGTGGAGGCTACACATGAAAACCAGCTTCTGTACTTTTAACTAGATGAGCAAAGGCATGAGTAGCAAAGAGTTGATTGTTGCTATGGTGATTTGTGGTTGAGCTAAACATGTCTCACATGACACTGTGTAATGGTGACACATCAGTTAAGACTGACATGAGCATCATGACTGGACTTACTTCTCTAATTACTGTAAGTTCATGTGCAATTGTATTGCATGAACAAGACTCACTCTACAGCCAGGCTAGCAGCTCTGTGAATCTGTACTTAGACATGGCAGCACTTTTAGCAAAATGCTAACATCAGTTTAGCCGGTTTAATGTATAGAAATTATGGGACTGTCATTAGTTTCGCAGATATTTTGTAATAAATTAACATTTTGACCTGATGATAGATGAAAAGTGAAAGGATCACCAAAAAGGTTTTGCATTTCATTCCAATTCAATTCATCCACTCAAAACCACAACTGTCAACCTAGTAGGTGAAGTAGTAGGGGTGGGAATCACCACGATACAATATTATCACCACACGTAGTCACGATACGATCTTATTGTGATTTTAAACATTCTGTGATATGCTGATATTGCGATAAGATATATTGTGATTTATTAGACTTTTTTCAACTGTTTTATCTAATCAGTTTTCACTCTGTTCATCTCAGAGTTTTCATTCACATATATTGAGGACAGAGGTCAAGGGACCCCTTTTGAAAATGGCATGCCAGTTTCTCCTCACCAAAATTTAGTGCAACTTTGGAGCGGAGTTATTTAACATTCTTCCCAACAAGCTAACGTGACATGGTTGGTACCAATCCATTCTGTAGGTTTTCTGCTTTCATATGATATCAGTATCAGAATCATGTATTCCTATGCCCTCACTGCAGAGACAGCATTTTCTAATCTACAGACTGACTTTAACACCGTGCAACATGCTCTGTCAGATCTTAAATTACTTTTAAACTCAACCAAAACCAAAACTATGATTTTCTCTCCTGGGCGAACAAAAGTTCCAACCCTTTCTATTAACACTCTTGACGGTGTCTCTATTCAGTCTGTTGACAATTACAAATACTTGGGAATTTGGATGGACAAAAGTCAAAATTTGAAATGCCATATTGACCATCTAGCAAAGAAATTAAAATTCACAGTGGGTTTTCTGTACAGGCTAAAGTCCTGTTTTTCCATGGCATCAAGAAAATGCTTAGTTGCTGACCTTTTCTTGACTCAGATCAATTTTGGTGATATTATTATTTATTACTATTTACAGGTTTGCCTCACCGTCCGCCTTGTCCAGACTTGGCCCCTGTAGCACTCAGCCCTGAGGTATGTCACTAATTCTGGTTTTAGGACCTATCATTGTACCTTATATAGCATGGTAGGATGGTCATCCCTCACTCTGCGGAGGTTACAACATTGGTACATTTCCGTCTATAAGATCATCTCTGGGCAAACTTCCGACTTACTTAAGCCAGAAGTTTGTAATTCTCCACAACAGTTATAATCTAAGGTCACATGAATGGCTTCAGTTTAAAGCGCCTTCTATCAGTACAGAAGCTGGCAAAACAAGCCTGCTCCACTACGGTCCTTGGTCCTGGAACCATCTGCAGGCCAAGCTTAAACTTGAGACCCTTATCTCTTTAAATGATTTTAAACATAGAATAAAGAAAGTGGTCACTGCTAGCTACAGTTGTTTCAATTAAATAGCAAACACATGACCAACATGCTGCCCTGTTAATGCACTGTATAATGATGTAATGTATTTTGTTGTACATATTGTTGCTGTCGTGATTCAATGGTGTCTTTATTTGTTGGATGCTGCTATTTGACCCTGTCTTGGCTAGGTCTCACTTGTAGAAGAGGTTTTAATCTCAATGTGACTTCCTAGTTAAATAAAGGTTATATTTATCTTTGCCCGCTACAACCTCTGAAAGACAGAATAGCGGCCGGGCCTGCCAGCGGATTGTTAAGAGGTTAATAGTTTATAAAATAAAAGATCAATAGTTGACATCCGTGTATTGATACAATATTGCCATGCAAAACATCGCGATACTATGCTGCATCGATTTTTCTTTTTTTCCCCCACCTCTGTTCTCTAGGGACCATGACTATTAGTACAAAATGTCGTGCCAATCCATTCAGTGGCTCTTGAGATACTTAACTGGATAAGTGAAAACTCTGACCCATCCAATAACCGTTGAGATATTTCAGTCTGGACCAAAGTGATGGCCGACAGACAATCACTGCCATCCGTAGAGCCATGCTGCTAGAGTGGTTAAAAACAAAAAAAAAAATGTATAGGGTGATGTTTTACTGATGATAATCTGCTTTCATGTGAGGGCAAGACCCAAGATTCCTCCTTGCCAGTTCCTCAACAGTAGAACAGCAGAAAGGTATGAAGTCCTTTGGAAAAAAACATGCATGCTGTACTGCAGGGACGAGATCAGTTCACCTCAAGAGATCGGTTTTCACTTACTCCCTGCAATTAATTTCCTGCAGGCCAGTGATCATACCCTTAATTAAAGCTCCGTACCAGTTAACACTGCAGCATTGATCCAATCCCAGACCTGAATGGGTTAACAGTTTGTGCCGGTGGAGCCATGAAAGGAGCACAGCCATATTCCCCTCAAGCTCCAGTTAAGGCCAATGTTTATTTGTTCACTCCTACTCTCGCTCGCATTGAGTCATCAGCGTGCTGTAAGTCTTCTTGCCTTAGATGGCCAGATCCCACGAGAGAGAGGTAGGAATGTGGTCTAGACACAACACATGAACATTCAGCAGTAGGCTCTCTCTAGTTCGCTGGCTGTCTCTGGCAGTTTGATCTTTCAATGGTGCATTTTACACCAGGAAAGTGAATAGCATTCCAAGAGCATAACGGCCATAAAGCTCCAATATTAATAGTGAGAATAAAGTCCGCACTAAATGTCTCAGAAAAGTACTGGCATCTTTTGCAGAAATGCTCCATCATTAAGTTGCTTATTCACTGCTTATTTTGCGTTTGTGGTTTTATTTAACAGCGTCACGATGACACAGTGTTACTGAAG
Organism: Sebastiscus albofasciatus; assembly: GCA_916701655.1. Classification (NCBI taxonomy): domain Eukaryota; kingdom Metazoa; phylum Chordata; class Actinopteri; order Perciformes; family Sebastidae; genus Sebastiscus; species Sebastiscus albofasciatus. The sequence goes on along the minus strand of CAKAOI010028949.1, from coordinate 66,142 downwards.
TAAGTTTACAGCTACAGCTTTAAGTCCTTAAGGTTGTCCAGATATACTGAACGCTTGGAGTGTGTGTGTGTGTGTGACTGCAGGACACTGTGGGAAAATAGCCTGACAATCCTTTAATTGAAACGCGGCATTAATCCGTCCAAAGCAAGACATCCTGACGTTAGAACTAGCTGCTCTGTGCCAAACCGTGTGTGTGTGTGTGTGTGTGTGTGTGTGTGTGTGTGTGTGTGTGTGTGTGTGTGTGTGTGTGTGTGTGTGTACTCTACATTGTGTCTCTATATATGTTTAAGTTCACTAGGATGTGTCTACTCATTTAATTTGTACGAAAAGGATGACTTCTGAGACAATGCCCCCAAATGAATCCACTCTCCAGAGACACAGACACTAGTTGGCTGCTAGCAAATTCAATGGATCCAGAGGAATATTAGCTTCACAGACACATGACTTTGTTGTTTCCATACAGAGAACTCTTTTCACAGGAAATGAGTGCTATCAACGGGGCTAATTGCATTAGATCTTACTTGTTTTTAACTGATTTTTATTTTTTTCCCTCATTTTGTTGCCAGGTCCTTATGTACCTTAGGTCCAATAACACCAAAACCGAATGCAGGACTGTGATACGTTACAGGCGTCCATAACTTTATATATCCATTACAAACATATCTTAACAGGCATCCATAACCAACCCATGTGACGCCACAAACATCATCCGTTTCTCTGCTGTCCACTATTTTTTGTATATCTTGTACGTCATGGGTAACACTTTATAATAACCATCATTTATAAATGGTAAATTGATAGTTAATTACACTTAGTTGATCTTTATTTTACTGTTAACAATGCAGTTATAATTAATAAGGTTTACTAATCATTAGTAATGCTAAAATATGTTATTTATAAGTTTATTGTTGCACACATTATAACATTTTGTAAACTCTATATATAAGTATTTGTTAATGATTGCAAAATTATTTGTAAACCTTTAAGAAATTGTTTGTATAATGTCTATAAACATTACACAGATAGACCAGACATTTTGAACACTTTATTAATAACTGGTTTATAAACGGTCTTTTTAACATTATTTGGATGGCCATTATAAAGTTGCAACTGATGCTTATAATACCTTGTTAAATGGTTAATAAATACTTCGTAAAGCATCTATAAACAATATTTGAATAGATAGTTAATACTTTGTCAATGGTTAGTAATTAGTTTCTGGTCAATCTATCTACGTAATGTTTATAGATGTTTTACAAACAATTTCTTGAAGGTTTACAAATCATTTGGTAATCACTAACAAATACTTAATATAGTATATAAAATGTTAGAACGTGTACCACGATAAGCTGTTAATAAATAATGTATTTTGAATGTAATTGTTATTGTCTCTTCAGCTATGATACAAATTCATTATTTCGTATTACACAAACTAATGATAACAGTAAATTCAACTTAGTTAATGTTTATTTTGCTATCTTATTACCATTTATAAATAATGCTTATTATAAAGTAAAACCAGAACATGCAATGATATGGCAACACGCTGTTGCAGAGGTTTCTTCTGACACTTCAATTAAAAAACAACAACAAAAAAAGCAGCTACCTTTCAGACCTATAGGGGGGGTGAGTGTTTGACATTAAACAGACAGACTGTGTGCAGAACATCACTTAAATGTTATAATTCTGTTACCAGCTCCATTGATCGGTACCTTTAGGGCGTCAATGACCAGGTCCCGGGCCTCCAGCTCTCCTTCCAGGATGCTGAAAAGCATCAGCAACTCTGGCTTGGTCAGACTCTCCATATTCAGCTTGGACTGTGAGGGCAAAAGATGAAAGAGAAGAACTTGGTTGACTAATTGCATTTAGATCGTATTTCTTAAAATTGATGCAAACAGACATGTTGTTTATATTATTCTCATCCATAAAAATAACTACTCTATTAGATTATTATTCAACTCAAAAGAGGAAACACTGAGAAACGATACACTAAACTAGGAAAGCGACTGTCCCCCAAATCAGACATCCAGACAGACATCTGATCCATCTGATCCAGCCCGCTGATTTATGAGCTTTATGTGGTTATTATCTTGGGAGGGAGTACTTTTGCAGCACAGAACCAGAGTACAAAAATATGCAGTAACATTTTTCTCCTGTATGAAAGGGAACCAGACAGCTTATTTTTGGTGCAGTTCAGAGGTGCACTACATAACAAACCTATTTAAATAGTAAGGTGTGCGGTACAGCTCAAGCAAAATGTGAGGACATAGAAAATACAACTAATGTTCTATAGGCTAAAGGCCCTCCCTGACACACCAAGGGATGGTTGGCCGTCGAACAGTTTGGAACCGTTGATGTGTGTCCGGGTCGGAGGTTTTTCGGCCGAATCAGCATGTTGAATCTGTGGCGGAGCTCGTCGGTGAGAGAAATCACTCTGATTGGCGGTTGAGCTTCAGTGAATCAGTGTACAAGAAGAGAAACGGAAGTGAGGAAAGCAAGCAAACGAGTAAAGTCAAGAGGACGCACACGTCTCATTTTTCATCTTCATCTCATCTGATCATTCCAATACACGGATATTTTCACAATGATTTTCATTGACATCACATAACAACGGCTTTTATATCCGCCTTCCTTGGTCTTCCGGTTTCCATATTTCAATGACAAATGCAGACTACTGCCGCCTGCTGGTGTGGAGAGTTATTTCCTCTCACGAAGGACGTTTGTCGGCTGTAGTCTTTGCAGCGTGTTCAAAAGCAACTTGTCCACCAAGACACAGGCGAGGTGAGGCGACGCAACAGTCGGCCTTCATCGCCGCTAGTTCTTTGATGTCAGCTGGGTGTATCTGGGGCCTTAAATAAATAAGTTACCAGGCATCTTAAACAACAGGAGTAAAGTGTTCCTTACTCATTTCATTGTCCTAGTAGGTTTTTGGATATTTCGGCACAATGCGGTGATACAAACGTGGCACCGATACAAGCTGCCATGTTCATCAGGCACAGATGGATCACATTATCAAACAGCTTCCAGCATCCAAGCTGTTCCATCATCTGTTTCAATACATAAAAAGCTGACAAACATATAACTTAACTTTTAAGTTCAGTGTTGAAAATAATATCACTTTTGTTTTGTTTCCCCTCACTGCATGTTCATTCATTCATAATGTGGTCTCGTCCGTCCCGTGACAGTTTTGTGTTGGGAAATGCGATGTGGTCTCTTTGTAGTGTCTCTGCACTCTAATCTCACAGCTGTGTTGCTTCTGCCGACAAGCCCTGCGGTGTCCACACCTCAAACATCTAACCGCACTCTCTGGCCGAGAGAACGTATGCGGGCCCCCCTCTTTGAAATAAGATCAAAGCTGTTGATGTTATTACACTAAGCATCCTTTTCAGATCAGCGCGTGGGACGTGTAGGATGGATGATCTACGCTTGCGCTGGCTGAATACTTAATAAGAGACTCTGAGCTTGAATCACAAAAAAATATTTCTTCTGATATGTGGATGAAGCATCTGAAAATTCTGTTTATCCACACCTGAACTAGCATTCGTTCATTCGCTCTGCTCTGAGCACTGTGGTCACCACAACTTTCCACATCATGAAGTCACCCAGAGGAGGGTGGGCTCATCTCTTGGGAGCACTAGTTGCATAATGAGAGACAGGAGACCACCGGCCTTTCATATCAGAGCTGATAGCTACAATATTTTCCAGGCATCTTCAATAACATCAGCGATAGAGAAAGCTGAATAGCACTGAGCATATTTGCAGCACTTAAATATACTGTGACACCGCTGTAGATGCAGAAATGAGAGGGAGGAATGAGTTACGGCCTCATCCCTACAGCAGCGTCCTCTCACTAAAAGAAGGCACACAGTGTTTTCAGTTCTGCCTCCACCAGCACTCATGGTCTGTGGCTTAACCACAGGGGTAAAATGCTAATTAAACTACAGCACAAACACCTCCCTTGGTTTTTGCTTTTTACAGGCTTGCTCGCTAATTTCACAGGCCGGCTGTAATCACCGTGCGACGAGCGTGCCTTACCGTGTTATGAGAAATGTCTGCCACAGCGGGAGCCCACATCATGTGTCATCACATGAGCTTGTTTAGGTCTTCATTATTTTGATATTATTTCACCTAATCCCAAGTTAGAGTTGGTAATCATGAGGGTACACAGACACTAAGAGATAGCATGGGAAATCCAAATATTCCCACACGGTAGCTCCACTTCCGATGACGAAAGCCCCTGTGTCCGTAATCCTTTTTTATCCGTGTTTGTTTTAAGCCTGGTCAGCCATGTGCCTCGTCTGCAACACTGTAAACTCATTAAAAACACATAGCAGCTTCCGCTGCAAAAACATATGCTTTGCTCCGGTACGAAGAGGCCCTCGGTGTGTGAGTAGCTTCTTTATGTGAACGTTATAAGTGGAAAATTTACCTTTTTTTTCACTCAATTCATATCCAAGTCTATTAAAAAATCCACTTTAGTTAGTCTGGGGACAGTTTCTAATAGGGATGCACCGATCCAACTTTTTCAGTCCCAATACAGATACCGATACCTGGGCTTTGGGTATCGGCCGATACCGAGTCAATACCAATGTTTAATTAATAAGCTGTATGCCTCACTGTGTGGAAGTGACTGGGATCATTCCTTTATGTGTAAGGCAACATCAGGCTTGACTTAAACATTATTTGACTGACTTTGTAAAACACAATGTGACCAATAAATACATAAATATATATTTATTTAATTGTTATTTATTATTAAAATAATAATCGTACACCAGAAACTTGATAAAAAATCTTCAAAATTGAACATGAATATATATAATTTTTCAGATTACAATCCGACATCTAAAATATACACATACACATACACATGTTGTCTCTGAACTTTTCAGTCACATCATCTTCCAGCTGGTTGTACTGGTAAGTAGGGCTGTGTGTTGGCAAGAATCTGGCGGTACGATACGTATCATGATACAGGGGTAACGATTCAATATATTGCGATACTGTAAGCAAGGCGATATTTTGTGTTTTTAGTTTTTTTAAGTCAAATTTAATGAAAAATGTCATCGTATAAAGAACACAACAGAAATACACATATATATATTTTAGAATAGGCAATATTAACACATTTGTACTGCATGCCCAAAACGGCATGGGATTATCATAAAGGGGAGATGCGTGGGTACCCCCAGAACCCATATTCTTTTAGATATCTTGAGGTCAGAGGTCAAGGGACCCCTATTGGAAATGGCCATGCCAGTTTTTCCTCACCAAAGTTTAGCGTTAATTTGGAGCGTTATTTAACCTCCTTCACGACAAGCTAATATGACATGGTTGGTACCAATGAATTCCCTAGTTTTTTTCTAGTTTCATATGATGCCAGTACTTTTACTTACTTACTTACTTACTTACTGCCAGACAGTATTTCTTACGAGGTAAATTAAAAATCGATACAGTGTTTTGGAGAATCAATTGCGATACTTGTGTGTATTGATATTTCTTACACACCTATACTGGTAAGGGAGAGGTTAAAAAAATGACAATGTGTGCATGAATACATGTCCCAGACTGTGAAACCTCTTTGGCCCACAGAATGAGGGTCAACTGACGGGGAAGTACAGTAGCCTAATTGAGGTCTGCTCAATTTCCGTGTTGTGGTAATCAGGATGGCTGACCAGATGCAGCATGGCTGGATACTAAATTGGATTTGGTGGCCAACCTAATTTTCTCTGTCTGCCACTTACTTACTCCCTCAGCTTCCTGCCTATTGGCTTCTCATGCAGCCTAAATGTATTAAAAACCGAATAAATTAAACTAGAGTGTAGACACTGTGGAGTAAATAAGCGTTATCTAACAACTGGAGTCACTGTAGATTCATTTAATCAACTACCCATGAATATCAAACAGTCCTCAGCATCAGTCTGACTGACTGAAGGAGATGACATGTCAATTTCAATTCAATTCAATTCAATTCAATTTGCTTTATTGGCATGACTGTCAGGTGAACAATATTGCCAAAGCTTCAATTCAATAATAAATACAAATTAAAAAAAGAACAAAATAAACATATATATATATATATATTTATATATTCATATATATTCATATATATTCATATATATATATATATATATATATATATATATACAATTCATTAAGCAAATTACAATTTATAGATATTTAAAAAGAACATGCGTGTAAATGTAAGAAAACAATAAAGAAGTAATTAATGTTTGTTGTGTCAATAAAACAAACAAACAATAAAAAACAATAACAATATAAGTTTATTTTGGCCTATGTTTTTATGTTTTTTATTATGTATTGGTTAATATGTGCTTGATATTTGCACTATTTTAACTTATGTAAAGCACTTTGTAACTATGTTTCGAAAGGTGCTATACAAATAAAGTTTATTATTATTATTAATAATATTATTAATAATAATTTATAGTAATATCAAAGGACAAATGTAAAAATAAAAAAACAAACCAAAAACACATCCCATGAAGTAGAGGAGTGAATAAAAGGCAGTGTGTGAGTTACATCTATGATGTGTTGTTGTGGTTGTCTCTCAGGCTGTGACTGTCGCCTTTCTTCTTCGCTGACAAGATGATTTTAAACGATACATCTACATCTTTTAATGCACTTTTTTGTACTAAACAAACCACCTCTTTAATCTGGAGAAGATGCAGTCCACACAGCTCGGCCTGTGTAGCCTTGACTACTCTTTTTGCTACATCTCTTTCTTTATCTTTTGGACACAAAGTGTCTAAAACACGGTGAAACATTGCACATTATCGTCTCCAGCTTCGCACCGCCGACACACAAACAGTTCCTGCGGATCTTCTTACCTTCATAAGGCCCTCTGAGATCTTTGGAAACTCCAGCATGAACTTTTTCTCTCCTGTCAGGAGATTTGTTTTAACTTGATTTGCGTCCTCTGATCCAGACGCAGCAGGAACAGTTAGCGGCCCAAGCGGACTGTTCTGACTGACAGCTGAGCCGGCCAATAAGAAGAGGCAGAGCTCTGGGCATTGACCAATCAGAGACGAGTTTATGGGGAAAAAAAGGGGGCGGGACCATTGGAGAACCCTCCTCTCTGTCTTTGGTTGGATTTCTTTGTTTAGCATTTCTTTGAGTGCCTGCCTCTTTCTTAAGGAATCTCTTAAGAGTTTCAGCAAGCTATTTTAATGACTTTACAGGTATTTTCCCCCGAACGAAATGTAAATAAAACATGACATTTGGCTTGTTTTTGGTCCTAAACAGTGACTTTATAGTGACTTTATTACATGTTAATAAAGTATTGTAGGCTACTGCTCTTGTTGTCATCTCTTGTGAAAATATTCCTATGTAATATTTCTCTAATAATGGACAATTTTGATACGTTAATATGGTTTAGAAATACTCACATCTTTACTCAATAGTCAAAAAAGTAGTAATACCACAATTGAAAAATACTCTCTTAAGTATAATTATGAATGCTTCCACTTAAGTAGCATTTTAGTAGTAAATATACATAAAGTATTATTTAACACAATAATAATAATAACAATACCATTTAACATTATTTAATGAATTGCATTATTGGAATAGCCTATTATTGATGCATCAATAGCGTTAATTTGGAGCGTTATTTACCCTGCACTATATTCATTTTTAACAGTCTTTTCTGCACTATATTCACTTTTTTAATAGTCCTATATCACAGCTGTTACCCTGCACTATAATCGGTTTTAACAGTTTTCTTAATCTCCTTGTATTTTTAAATCTGGTATATTTTGTATTTTTTTGTACTTTGCACTACTAACTTTTTTACTGCCTTTTTACTAACATGTTTTACACTATAGAACTGTGATGCTGGAAACTTGAATTTCCTTTGGGATCAATAAAGTTACTATCTATCTATCTATCTATCTATCAATGTGTAAGCAGCTTTTTATGTTATTTGGTCACCTTTAACTAGGGCTGCCCCCCTCTTAGTTGATTAATCGGCTAATCTGTGGTTTTGTTCTTCGACTAAGATTTCTTTTGTCGATTAGTCTTTTTTTTGTGCTTTTTTCATGCTGAATGACTTATTTCCAAGAAGCTTATGAAGCTTAAGAAGCTTATCTCTGGTAAACACAAGATTTAAAGTGGTGCTTTTATGTGATTCTTTGTGGAGAATCTCAGTTTTACACATCTGTCAATTAAATCAACTAATTGATAGTCGCCAAAATCGTATGAGTGTTAGTCAGAATGTCTTTGGTCGAGGACCGCCCTACTTTTAACTACCTTATGTACTATTGGGTACTGGACTCTATAACAATGCAACACATTTTAGAATTTGATCATGCTTCGAGCCCCTTAATCGTAAAAATAACTTGTAACTATAGCTGTTGATTGGATTAAAAAAATAATAAAATTTCCCTCTGAAATGGAATGAAGTGAGTGTGTGAAGTAAAATACTCAAGTGAAGTACAAGTACCTCAAAATCATTCTTTAGTATACAGTATAGCACTTGAGTAAGGTACCTATAGTTTCTAAATTTCTGGCATTAGATTTGATTTCATTCGGTTCTAAAACTACATGCACTCATCATACCTGTCCAAATATTCACAAACAAACAGATTCAATCCAATATCTCACCATGCACAGACAAAAACAAAAAAATAAAATAAATAATAATAATACAAACTACTATTAGCGTAACACAAACAAGCTGTTGTGCAGAAAAAATGAGGCATGACAGCATACAAACAAAACTCCATAGGTCATTTTATCTCACGGAGGCAATACAAGATGCATTAAATGTTATAAATGTCACTATATAAACCATCTGTTGACCATTTATGTGAATTATTCCAGCATTATTAATTATTCCAGTAAAGGCATACCTTGCATTGATTCCTGGATTTGTGGGATTACAGTATTATTGACTGCCATCTGGTGGTATAGTAGCTCAGTCTGCAGAGTTACGGGAAGCCTGTTGGAGAAAATGTCAGTGGGTTTCTGAGTTCACCTGGGAAATCAAAAGTTTACAGACTGTAGATGGAGCTAATATAACAGCCAGCTTCAAACTAAAAGCACCGACAGCTCTCAGAACAGGAACAGTTGGGGGTATTAAGGTACCCTGTGTTTCTGAAATCACAGAAACAGACTTCCTGCAACTCCCTGTCTCTTATTAGCAGCACTCGGGAACAACATAAAGTTGACCGTGGAGGTCTAACTCTACAGGGGGATACAGCTGTGTCGGTGTTTTTGTTGTGGTTGTTTTTGTCAGCCGTGAGGCACAGAGCTCCAGATGCCATGTGACAACTATCACATGAGGTATTCACTGTGTTGTAGAATCTGCAAATTAAAGGCTGTCAAGGCCTGTAATACGTAATAGCTGCCAGTAGAGTGCAATGCTCACACAACTCAAGTCAAAGTTACAGTAACCAAAGTGGATTTATCACCCATATATACATGCAGATAAGAATAGTATAGAAACTGCAGGCTTTTCAACATGGATGAGCATATTGCACAGCATCAATCTTGCTGTTGGAAATTAGCAAAAAAAGAAATGAGGAGTGCACTTTGGTGTGTTGGACAGCAATTTTGTGTGGAGTTACATATACCACCTTGTGTCAGCGCTAAATTGGAACAGTTTGCACAACAGAGAGCCTCCTATCTATGGCGGTGCAGCATATTTGTGCTATATATTCTGCTATCTTGAGGGTATACAGAGAGCAAAGTCAGAGAATTGTCGCTTCTGATAGGCTGCCGGTGCAGGGAGAATCTCCAGCTTTAATAGAGAGTCTCTATTTCAGGCTCTTCAATTAAGCTGCTCTGTTAGCTCTGTTCAGCCTGCTGACTGGCTGCTGTGGAGATCTCTGTCCTCAGAGTCTTTGTGCTGTGTCCTCGTCATCTGCTTTTGCCGAACAATTTACAGTGTTCATTTTTCCATTTATGTCGGTTGAAACCCTGAAAAAAAAAGCGGGCATAGGTCAGCGCCTTACAATTGTACAATTTCGAAGGATTTTTCAGTGTTGGCCTGTAAAACCAGAACATTTGTCGAGGTTGGTGGAGAAAGGAATCGGCAAAAAAAATAAAAACTTTCTTGGAATCATCAAGGACATCAAAAATGGTTTGGTTTGACAAATGCAGTGGTAGAATGTTAACATTTACTCAACCACTGTACTTTAGGCCTACTTGTACTTTATTGTATTATGAGTATTTCTATTGTCTGCTCTGAGGTTGTCAAAATTAGATTTGTACAACTAAAATCATAATAACACACTTAGGCTACTGGATCATTTATACAAAAGTCTGTTTATAAAACTATTTTAAAATATACACTGTATATGTTTTGTTACTTAGTAGGCCAGATTCTGTTTGAACTTAAGAATTTGTGCACAGTTGCAGATAAAGATCAGACTACAGTAATATTATTGGTGTTATACTTGTGGAATTAGATTCCAGTGGCTGCGTAAATATGTTTCTGACTCAAGTGATCCAAACTTTTCCAATAACTTCAGAGCGTTGTAAAGTCCAAAAATGATTGAAAAAGATAGATGTAATCATTTCCTAAATTCACAACATGTTTTTATCTAACAAAATATTCTGCTTCAATCCATATTTGTTGGAGTTTAGCCTTTCAAAAACAACATTTTCACTGTGGTCAAAAACTGTTTGCTCACCCACTTGTTGCACACAACGGGAGGTCCGCGCTGACGAGTTATATTCATTAAGGAAAGTTGATTTAATAAAAAAAAAACACTAACTCATGGGGTTTCAAGGAAAATAGGTTGGGAACCACTGCGCTCAAGATTAAACTGCTGAACAATTTATAAAATATTGAAAATTGGCTCCACCTCGACCAATTACAACAGGCTATGCATCAGTAATAAAAAATAGTAGTAAACATTTCTGCATTATGAGTACTTTCAATAGATACATTGCGTACATTTAGTTAATAATGCTTTTGCACTTTTCCTTAACTTAAGTGCTATTTTTCAATGCAGAACCTTCACTTGTAATGGAGTATTTTTATATTGCATCATTGCTTTTTTTTAACTTAATACTGACTACTTTCTTCACAACTTTTTTTTGCATATTTACCTCCGCCAAGTCCAAAAGCCTAGGAAGGAGGTTATGTTTTCACCGGCGTTGGTTTGTTGGTCTGTTTGTTGTTTGTTGTTTGTTTGTTTGTTTGCTTGTTCTGTTAGCAGGATTACTCCAAAAGTTTGCTATGGATTTGAAAGAATTTTTTTGGAGGGATGAGGTGTGGCACAATGAACAATCCATTAGATCATGATCCAGATTCAGGATTTTTTTTACGGATTCTGATCAGCCAGAACATTAAGACCTCTGGGTATAACACACTTGCAATGTAACTGTTGACGCGTTGATGACGCATGACAGGATGAGAGACAACATAGTGTAACGTTATACAGACATAACAAGGCTGCTGAATGAGAGAGGCATCCGCCAATACATTATACGGAAACACATGGTGTTAATAATAAGCCGACCACCTCACGGTCCCGCCAGCTGTGAGCTGTGATCTGTTTTTAAAGTCATGTGTTCAAGTGCAATCCTAGTTCTCATAATTCATTGCCATTGTTAATATTTATAACAAAAAATTTTAATGCTGAAACCCTGCAGTCCTACAAATCATGTTCAAACGAAAGAGCCCTACAAGTCAAAATGATGTTGTGTCAGCACAACTTCTTTTTGTTCTTTTGTACTTTTTCCCACCAATCTTCCCCCCACGCTCTTCTTTCTCATCTCTGCTGACATAATCGCTGACTGGGCTGTTTTTGTCAAGTTCATAGCTCATTTTTCCAAAGGTGTCCTGGCTTTCAGTGAGTTCCTAAATCCAAGTCTTAACGGAAAAAAAATCACATTAAGCTCAGCTCATCGTGAAAAAACGGTACACTTTGACTTTCAAAATAGCTGCTTGAATGATGAAGAATATTATATCCCCTTAAAGGTCATGCTAAGCTCAGATGGGGTCTCTTCAGCCGTGTGAAAGCTGTTCAAGGTTTCCATCAAAAGAAAATGTTTCAGAAGTTCCCTCAAAAAACTGCAAAAGCCACATTCAACCTCCAGCATCTGGGGCCCCAATCAAGCTTTGAATGGGATCCCCTGTAAAACTTCAATCTCTCCTACTTGTGCCGTATCATTCCCTGCTTAAGTGAAAGCATTCTGGCGTTCGGAGTGAGTATTTCATCTCCGCTTCACACCTGGCGCTCCGTCGTAGATGCCAGACATAATGCGGAGATGACACACCACGGTGGCACAGACACGATCAGATCAGAGGAGGGACGGAGAGACGGAGCGGTAAATATAGCACCAGAGTCTTGGCAGGAGCCGGCGACAATCTAGGACCTAATCTGAGGCAGTTATCAGCATCTGTTGCCTGGCACCCAGTTCTGTGGGGGTTTTTTAGTTATTCATCTATTGCTCCATATCTGTCACTTCTTTTTTTTGCATCTGATTCCCCGTACGGAGGAGGCATTCAAGAGTGTGGGAGGATGTAACCTCTCAACACCCCCCCGTGAGTCAGTCCGTCAGTAAAACACACGTGGCTACTAGTGTGCTCACCTGATTGCATGTGGAGCTGTGAAAGAGGTTAACGTTGGGAAATTGATTTGTTTTGCCGGTGGCCATGTTAAATGTAAATTGCCTGAGTGCCTGACCTTGAAACCGTCCTGATTAGTTATTTGAATATCTCCAAAGCGGTAATGTGTCTTCAAGCAGCATACGGTGTCACTGTTACCAATGTATTTGTTTTCTAATCATGTGGCAGCAGCTCAATTTGGAATTTAATATCCGACAACTGCTTTGTTATTCATGTATTCGCTGTACATGCAGGCGAGTTACTTACAGTGCTTTGATGTGAGGCATCGATTGGACCCTAAATAACTGTGCAAAATCAAACAAGTGCTCCCAGTTATCTCGGTTACTCAAGTGCCTTTTGACTTCAATCGCCAAAAGATGAACATGATCTCTGGAAGGATTAAAGCAGCAGTGGGCAGAATTGGAGTAAATATGATTAAAAACAGTTCTTTTTATAAAACGGTCACTATATCCTGAGAGTAGTGCGTGAGACAGGTAATCTGAAAAAAAAAATCATGTGCTTCTGTGTTGTTCAATGTCCTCCGGTGTCCTTCAAAATTTCACAGACCAGAGGAAAACAACCAATCAGAGCCGAGCTGGAGTCTTGCTGTCTATGAGCAGCTGTCAATCACCCATAAACTCCGATCAAACGGTCATCAAATATGAATCAATATTCTGTTACTGTAATGCCTATTTCTCTCCTCAAATGTTTGCAGAAGCATCTTGTAGTGTACTGTTTAGCTGTAAAATGAGAAGGTTTGTGCCCTGTTAGCCATGTTGAGATCAGTTGAGGAAATCCCAAGCACCGCCCACCAGCAGGAGCAAACTTTCTCATTTTACAGCCAAACAGTACACTACCAGACACTACACTCCCTTTGACCATTTGATCGGAGTTTGCGAGTGATTGACAGCTCCCTCCTCTGAATGAACAGCCAATAGGAATGCTCTCTCTCTCTCTCTCTCTCTCTCTTTCTCTCTGTCTCTGTCTCTGTCTCTGTCTCTGTCACTGTCTCTCTCTCTCTCTCTCTCTCTCTCTCTCTCTCTCTCTCTCTCTCTCTGAAATGACCTATGATTGGCCAAAGTCTC
>CAKAOI010028949.1:0-52454 GCA_916701655.1 Sebastiscus albofasciatus | reverse complement strand
GGAGTAAATATGATTAAAAACAGTTCTTTTTATAAAACGGTCACTATATCCTGAGAGTAGTGCGTGAGACAGGTAATCTGAAAAAAAAAATCATGTGCCTCTGTGTTGTTCAATGTCCTCCGGTGTCCTTCAAAATTTCACAGACCGGAGGAAAACAACCAATCAGAGCCGAGCTGGAGTCTTGCTGTCTATGAGCAGCTGTCAATCACCCATAAACTCCGATCAAATGGTCATCAAATATGAATCAATATTCTGTTACTGTAATGCCTATTTCTCTCCTCAAATGTTTGCAGAAACATCTTGTAGTGTACTGTTTAGCTGTAAAATGAGAAGGTTTGTGCCCTGTTAGCCATGTTGAGATCAGTTGAGGAAATCCCAAGCACCGCCCACCAGCAGGAACAAACTTTCTAATTTTACAGCTAAACAGTACACTACAGGATGTAGTAGATGTAAACTCCCTTTGACCGTTTGATTGGAGTTTGCGAGTGATTGACAGCTGCTTCCGTTGAATGAACAGCCAACAGGAACACTCTCTCTCTGAAATGACCTATGATTGGTCAAAGTCTCCCATCACAGGCTAGATTTTCTAAAGCCTGAAAGCAGAGTCATGAGGAGGTGCAGAAGTCTAGTTATCTCTCAGGACACTTGAATTACAATATGCTGAAAGGTTATTATGGAATTTTTGCCCAATGATGCCAAAAACATTCTGGCTACTGCAGGTTTAACTGAAAAAAAGACATAACCAATCTAAGTTATGGTTGAGACAACAGGAAGTATCCGAGCTTAGACGAACTATAGCCCACTTAAGTACGAGCTGACAAAAAATGGAGCCTGCTACAAATCACTGACTTACAAGAGAACAGAGACAAATGGAGGTTTGGCGTGTTAGTATGAGATCTATCGGCACCCTGGGTGACATTCGAATCAACTTTTTTGAGAAAGGTCTTTTCTCCCCAACAACTAACCCCCATCAATTTGGATGTCCACTGCAGTCTCTGTTATCAAGGCTTGTGTTGAGTTATAAACCAAGAGTGTGTTGATCAGCATGGGGCTTGGGAGAGTTATGACCCTGTCTGAGCTGAATACACCTGAGCTCATTTTCCTGAAGGTGAGTTGTTTTTGTAAACTATGCAGGGGAGAAATACATCGGCTGACTTTGACGGCTTCGAGGTGCTGTTTGATTTAATACGTCATTTACAGCGAGAAACGATTGCCATCTTAAACTCAAATACTCTTCAACCTATAAGTTGCGTCGAAACCTTGAAATGTGACTTATTGAGTCCTTTGTGAAGTCGACAAAGAAATGACAAGGATCATTGCTATACCTCATAAACACAGCTGAGCTAAAACAAGTTAGCTGGACTCAATACTTGACCCAATCTCGGAAATTTCTTCTCTGTAGATGGCAATATAACATGATCAAAACCACGCACACAGACAACTAATAAAATCATCAAAGACATAAACATAAAAGGACAATCTGGCAGTCTGAAGATATCATGTCTCTCCAGTTCCAAAATGATACTCAAATAGTGTCTAAAAACCGCTATTTGAATAAATAATGGCACAATACAGAACATGCATATCTCTGTTGGAAGAGGCGGCCTGTTTATCCAGGCAACCATCCAGGCTAAAAGCACCAGATAGCAAAATTATGAATGGTAATTTAATCGCATAATGGCTCCTAGTACTCTCCAAAAGTCTAATTCCTTGTGTCTGCTCTGCTCCTCGGTAACACGTATGCAGTGTGAATTTTAATGACGGGTTTTGAGGACTATTGTTTCATTCCTTTTTAGACAACTCTGTTCGTGACTGATGGAAAATGATCTCCAACAGATTCGATATAATAACTCGGAAGGAGAGCGCATGGATGTGCATGCCTGATATGAACACTGTTATAAAACTGAATTAGATTATCTACTTCATAAGAAATATCTAAGCTATACGCACTCAAAGAGGCCCTTTATCATTTCTTCTCCCGCTTTACAATGCGCATTTAAGTATTTATCTGCAGAGATAGAGAGTATTCAAAGAGACAGCTGATAAGATTTTCTGACTTTTTTATATAATGTTATTAACTAGTCTTTTGTAGATGAATGGAGTACAATTAGATGTGACTGGTGTTTCATGAGTACCAGTTGATGATGTAAAGCTTAATAGAATTCAGTCCATCAGCGACACTCCTCAATCGAATTAACTACAAAATAATCTTTCATATTCAACCTTATTGCCAGGCAAGCTATATTAAAGGTATAATATGCACACATTTTCTAAAAAAAAATCATTCTTAGTGGACTAACAATCATATGATTTTGTCGACTTATCGATTAGTTGAGATCTGTAAAACTGAGTTTCTCTTTAAATCTTGTGTTTTACCAGAGATGTACTCATGAGTTTCTTGGAAATAAACCGTGGCTGGAGGCATTATGTTTTCTGGTTGTCTGTCCGGTCCATTCTTGTGAATGCGATATCTCAGGAACACCTTGAGGGACTTTTTTCAAATTTGGCACAAATGTCCACTTGGACTCAAAGATGAACTGATTAGAATTTGGTGCTCAAAAGTCAAGGGTTACTCTGACCTTACGTCCGTCCCATTCTTGTGAAAGTGTTATCTCAGGAACGCCTGAAGGGAAGTGCATTGCATTTGGCACAAACAGACACTTGGACTCAAGGAAGAACAGATTCCATCCATCCCATTCTTGTGATATCTCAGGAATGCCTTGAGCCGTTTTCTTAAAATTTGGCACGTACGTCCACTTGAACTCAAAGATGAAATGATTTGATTTTGGCAGTCAAAGGTCACTGTGACCTCACAAAAAATGTTTTTGGCTATAACTCAAGAATTCATCTGCTAATTATGACAATTTCATACAAATGACTAATAGGATGAAATGATGAAGTGATGACATTTTAAACTGACATGGATATAAAGTGGAGCTTGAATGGTTGTCAGAGACATACAACTGCGAGGCGGTAATTCTAAATGTTTTTAACATTAGAAGAGAAAGGGCTTCTAGAATGAGAAAAAAAATGATATCTGTCTAATGCAGTTCTATCTCAGATAACACATGGGGTTGCTGTAATATATACCCAAATTAGATAAGGGAGAGACACTGCATAGTGTAGTGCTAGTAGTGAACAGGTTCTTGTATAAACTATAACCCTGTAACCCTTCTTGATTTTGGAGAGGCAAAAAAAAGACAGCACCCTCCAAAGGCTATACATACCAGTAGTATTGATCTTACTGCAGCGTCATGTACACCGCTTCAGCAGCCGATTGGACTGTTATCAGGACATTAAATGGTGGTTATAAGCTATAACTTAAGCTATAAGTTATCGTAGATGTAGGTCAGAAGGTGCCTGCTACACCCACTAGTACGTTTTATCATCCATTGGAGGTTGGGAACAATAGATGGGACACAAAACACAAAGGGTTTTCACTGAAGCGAAACTGGTTTTGTTGCCTAAACCTAAAGACACCTTTTTGTTTGTGTTCAAAATGTAACATCTCATTCAGTTTTAGAACGTGTTAGAACATGTTGCTTTTAAGTTTCGCTTTCCCTTTTACAACATAGTAGGTGCAGTAGACCCCCTACTGACCCACATAGCAAACGATAATGCCTATTTAATGGCCTGGTTACAGTCAAATCTGGTGCAAATGCTGACAGGCATGCCGCGTCTAGTTATAGTTGCTAAGCTATGATTGGACAGTCACTGTTCAAGGGAGGGGTTTCCTGGATGGTCAGTTTCTGCGTTGAGGTGCGGAATTGCCCAACATAGATGAAATTCCTGAGCTGTTCCTATTATAGCACCATGTAGTCCTCAATGTAATATAATGGAGTTAGTGTAATTACCTGTATAGTATCCGTATTGATTTTGTTAAGCTGTTTCATCGATTTCTCCATGACATATAGTTAATAAGACTAACTCTAAAACCAAAAGAACTTTGATCAGTCGCTTTCTAAATAGGATGTTCTCTTTAATGTGTATGTTTATCACCCTGGCGGTGAACATAAAATACATTCAGTAGTCCTTTTCGCTTTCCCTCTCACCAATTTTGGCTGTAACTAATCAATAGTTAAAGGATAGATAGCTTTTTGAGCAGGTGGAGGTATCCCACAGGACAAAGCGTGGCAGGGTGTTGTTGTGCCATTCTGAAAGCCAAGCACTTTTCACTTTTATGTTGAAATGGTGGCACTATCGATTCAGAGACACAAATGGTGAGGGCTTTCAAAGCATCTCTCTACCCCCTTCAGTATCAAAGATCTGTTTGAGGGGATTTGCGGGTGTATTCCTGTAAGAAAACCAAAATCCAAGCACATACTCCCAAAATATCAATGAGTGATGTGAAACAATTTTTTTGGTGACTGTTTGGAGGAAGATAAGCAGCAGTTAGCAAACACTGTCTGAAAAGATGATAATGGTTTTGTGAAACAGAACAGTGATGATGTCAGTTTTGTTGCTCTTGTTTAGAGCCCATCAATAACCGTGTGCTGAACACAATCAAGTTCATCTGCAGCTGGACTCGAGTAAACACATTTTGACTTTGCAGGTGAGTAAAGTAATTCTCTCTCTGATGTGGAATCGCAGGCTGTGACTGCTCATATAGTGCAGTGTTTACCTCCAGCTTTGTCATCATCACTCACCAGACAGATTGATTCAAAGGCCCAATCAGACCAGCTAAAGTCGAGTGTTTATACGTCTCTCTGGCTTTGAGCGTTCTTTGTGCGATGGTCTCATTCAATCTTGGAAAAAAAGGCCACAATTTCTCACTGTGGCAAAGATCCTCAGAATAAGCACCAAATTCTGTCATTTTCATCAGTTAAGAGAAACTCTGAGATGACGGACAAATTGCAGACAAGCAGCTACTAAGAGAAAGTTGAAGAAGAAGGGGGAGAAAAAGTTTTTGACTTTAGAAGAATTCAAGCATCATAGCAGAGGAGGGATAAGACGAGGAGGCTTTAAAAAAAAAAAAAAAAAGCTCCAATCTTAAACAGAAATGCCAAACGGATGTAGGTATTTAGATAAGGTATTTCCCCCCATATCACACACATACCACGCCAGGGAGGAAATTGGACGCAGCCAAAAATGTCCGAATCCCGCTGCCCAAAATTTTTCTCAG
Source organism: Sebastiscus albofasciatus (assembly GCA_916701655.1). Lineage (NCBI taxonomy): Eukaryota > Metazoa > Chordata > Actinopteri > Perciformes > Sebastidae > Sebastiscus > Sebastiscus albofasciatus. The sequence goes on along the minus strand of CAKAOI010028949.1, from coordinate 47,332 downwards.
TCATACTTCACTCTAATCTAATTGAGTTGGAAATTAAAGCCCCAGAATAAGGTTAGTGACAGAGCTTTTATAAATGAGGTATAATAATAGCCAAAGAAAATTGGATGTAATGATATCATCAAGTCCGTTTTAGGATTACCAAGTCATATGGAGGGAAAAATACCCTCAGACAGAGGAATGTAAAGTTTGTGTACTTGTTTTTTTTGAGAAATATGCACGATATAAAGGGTGTGTGTGTGTGAGAGAGAGAGATGGAACCATATGTGGATATACATTCATACTTAAATGTGAAATAATGTACTGTCTTTAAAGCTTCAGTAGGCAACAATTATTTGGTATCATTGGGCAAAAATTCCATAATAACCTTTCAGCACATTGCAATTCAAGTGTTCTGAGAGATAACTAGACTTCTGCTCCTCCTCATGGCTCTGTTTTCAGGCTTTAAAAAATCTAGCCAGTGACGGGAGACTTTGACCAATCACAGGTCATTTCAGAGAGAGAGCGCTCCTATTGGCCGTGCTCCGGCTGGTGGGCAGTGCTTGGTATTTTCTCAACTGATCTCAACACGGTCACAAACTTTCTCATTTTACAGATAAACAGTACACTACAAGATCTTTCGGAAAACATTTCAGGTGAGAAACTGGCATTACAGTAAGAGAATATTGATTCATATTTGATCAGCGCTGCCTAGTTTGACTGTTTGATCGGAGTTCGCCAGTGATTGACAGCTGCTCAGAGATGGCAGGCTCTAGCTCGGCTCTGATTGGTTGTTTTTGCATTTCTCTTCCTTGTCAAAACCAAGGCCTATTGAAAGAGGCTGAGACACGGGCAGACACGGGTCTTGGGGTATGAGGCACATGATTTTTCTCAGATTACCTGTCTCATGCACTACCGTGAGGATATAGTGACCTTTTTATGAAAATAACTTTTTAAAATCATATTTGCTCCATTTTCTACCCACTACATCTTTAAAGAATAACTGCACACAAATGTCCATTACCTCCGTGAGTCTTTGACAGATCTTTTAAATATAGTCTACTGAATAAATGACTCCCTGCATGTAACAGAAATGTAACAACGTTGTGCTACATTGTTGAATAGAGGATGCCCGAAAACTCCCGCTGTCCTCATCAAAGTAGCAGGTTTAAATAGGTTTTGTGTTTGTGACTTTTACAGCCTGTCGGGTTCAGAGCATGCATGTAGCTTTCAAGCTAAAATTACATTTGTCCATGAAAATATCATCTAAATGTCATCACAACATCGTACCTTACATCTCCTTGTGTGTGTGTGGCCACTGACCCGAGGCTGATTTTCCACAGTGTCCACACCCAGGTACCCCCTGTGCCAGTTGCTTTGATTTTTATGTTCTTTCATTTTTGTGTCTCTCCATCTCCCACACACACAGTCTCTCTCTCTCTCTCTCTCTCTCTCTCTCTCTCTCTCTCTCTCTCTCTCTCTCTCTCTCTCTCTCTCTCTCTCTCTCTCTCTCTCTCTCTCTCTCTCTCTCTCAGAGACTAAATACACCAGGGAACCAGGGTGATTGTATGAGCTGAGCAGACTCTAAATATCTTCTGTTGGAAAGTTGCATCTAAGGTTCGTCTTATTTACTGGAGCAGTGAACAACATAAGAACCTTATGGGATAATTGTTCCAGGTATTAGCAAACCCTCAGGGTTACCAGGGAAATGGAGTGAATCACTTGTGAAAAACTTTGGATTTCATTTGCAAAACACATGAAAATACAAATTAATGGTCTTCATTTTTTTTCTTTGGCAATTGACCATGGTATAGGTGCGATAATGCTCGACGAGGTGTCCATAATCAGGAATCAATGAATGACTTGGAGGCAAGACGTTGCCTTCGAAGTATATTATACTGTTATAATGTTTTTTGTTTATGCATCAGCTCCTAGTGGACCCCAAAATGTAATGTTAGGTAGGCAACTAGCGATTATTTTCAAGTATCAAGTAATCTCATTTTTTTTAATTATTATTATTAATTGATAAACCGTTTAGTCTATAAAATGTATTTAAAAAAAAAACAGTGGGGAAAAAAAACCCTTGTGAACTTTCCATAGCTCAAGGTAACATCTGTACTGTAAATTTCTAGTTTTGTCTCATCAACAGTACAAAACTCTTAAATACAATATTTCAGATGATGTAGATCAGCAGTTCATTAGAGAAACTGGAACCAGAGAATGTTTTGGTATTTTTAGCCCCACGTGGTGTTAGGGATGGCTCACCACTTCGGTCCAGACTGAAATATCTCAACAACCATTGGATGGATTGCCATGGAATTATATTATATTGTGATATTTGTGGTGCCCACAGGATGAATTCCCAGATTTTCCTCTGGCTACTACGTTTGGTATGAACAAATGAAAAATAATGACATTCCCATTAGTCTCAGTTGTAGGCTGCCTTGTGTTGGCAGACTACTGTATAGCCAGCATCCAGGCAAAGTGAAAGTGAAATGCAGTCATTGAGCCATGTCCTGTAAATGACTCGGTCTGCAAAGCCCTGAACCCCCATGCAAAGCGCTATTGCTTTATCAATATTGAATGTGTCCGAACTGCACCAACTTCGTCACTACACGTCCTTGGGTCCCCAGCAATACACCCGCCAAGTGTGAAATAGATCAGTTGAACGGTTCTCGAGATATGTGAAGGACACACAGATTCCTTGCTTTGTATTAGTTAGCTACTTAAATTGTCGCAAATCAAATTTCTGCCATTCGACTAATCAGTTAATCAACTCATAGTTTCAGCACAATATAATTTATTTAGATGTTATTGTGGATTGTGGATTTCCCCTCCGAGGACAGTCGGCTAGTGGCGTGTTCTGTTTAATGCTTTAATGTCTTTGAATAACTGTGTTGCAGATAATGATGCAAACCATTATACAGTAACTAGGTCAAGACAGGAAAGTCCCAGTTGGGCTTTTACGTCCCCCTGTTGTCACATCGCCATCTATTAGCATGCCATTGCGTTCATGTGTGTGGGGGTATCGTTCATACATGCAACTGTAAATAATGTAATACCTGGCTCCCACATGAGATCCAATCTGAGCTGTTACAGGATGACGCTTGTCACATTTGAACCCATTGAGGTGGATGATTTTGTCAGGCAGGACCTCTATAATTGAAAATATTCATTACTGTATGTAATTTATTACTTTGTCATAAATCAGCCGTGGAGTCCTTGGACCATTCACTGCGCTCATTAGAGTTTTAATTAAAACACAGAACTATGATAACGTTGCTATTTTATGAAGAGTGATGAAAAGTAATGGGAAAAGTTATCTTTTTTTTTTTTTGCAAGGTATCCGCACATTTGACAATAAAGTAAAATCAACATGTAAGGTCTAAATCGTCATATCGACATTACCCTTTAATTTTTTTTCAGATTGCAAATTTGACTTTGCCCTTCAAGTGATGTGATTGAATCATTTAGAGCCCTGCGTGATATTACAGCTCAATTAAATGTATTTAGTATTCAGCAAAGGACACAGTGGCGTATACTTAGATCACTCATTTATATCTCCTGCACGCTATATATGCACTAGGCATATATTAATCTAAAAGCAAAATTGACTGCACTGGCAAACATGTAAAAGGATGCCACAAACAAGCAACTTTCAGAAAGATTAATTTACATTAGAGTGCAGTAACATCACCGCTTTAATGTGTAATTGGTTAGTTGAACACACCTGCATTTCCTGGATCCATTTGCTGTTGACAAATGAGTTTTAAAACTCTGCCATAAAGCTTTACTCAACATTGACTCATGGCAGAGTGTATATATGCTAATTCCTCATTCTGCTCCCAACTGACTCGACTGTTATGAATTTCACATAGGATTTGGCGCGGTGTTTGTTTGCTCTGCAGCTCACAGCTTAAGAGGTTCCCAGAGTCGAAATAATTTCTCTCCGAGTGGTAGTGCTTCCATGAGCAGCTGCTTTACACAACAGCCAGCCTTGGTGGTGTCGGTCAACACTGCAGCCAATCCGTCCGATAATGAAGCCCGCGGCTTTTTGTTATGTGAGTCATAAAATGACAATCAATGCTACTGGCTCTCATCTGAACTCATCTATTCGGGTCTATAGTCTGTCAGACCGATAGGCAGACTTGCTTTTTCTCATTTTAAGATAAACACTTGTGATTTTTCTTACTCTCAAGGATTCAGACACCCCCGGCTCTCTATCAGCTCCTTCCTTTGTTATTCTTCTTATAGCCTCTCAGGCCCACCGCTTCTCCAGCTGTTCATGCTCTGTAATTGTTCAGAGGACACCTGTGGCCCACGTCCATCTCATTACCTTTACTTCCTTTTATTGACCGTCACATCCATCCCTTTCTCTCTATATATATATCATCTATTTCTCTAGATTGTTAAAATGGCACGGATTGCATTCTATTTTTTAACAAAGACATCCGCCTCCGTTTCCCGTTAAATCTCCACTGTATCTATCTTGAACTGCAGCATTATGGCATGTTTTACTGATGAATGGGTAATGGATAACGCCTGTAGACCGATTCTTCCCGGATAATGGAGAACATCCAATCCTCTATATACAAAACATTCCTACTCGTGATAAATGCTCAATAGACCGGGGCTTGGCAGGAAGATTACAGGATACCAAACCATTTGCAATCATCACGGGTCACATAGTGAGGGCTGTTTTTATATAAAAGTTATGCAGCGTGAGTAAATTATGATGTTTTTTAGTTTTCATCTTAGCGTGAAAGGGGATTTTAAATAATGTGAGATGGGTCAGTTAAGTTGAGAAATGGGGGTTCATGGTTATGTTAAAATCTGCTTCACAACTACATTAGGGAGAGAAAATGCAATGATTTAAAAGAGTACACCGATTTTCCAGTGCACTCGTATAACAATGGTTGATTCAAAATAGAGTTTAAAAAAATAGAACCAGAGATATCATCTTTTTTATTCCATGCATTTCTCTTCCTTGTCAAAACCAAGGCCTATTGAAAGAGGCTGGGACCTGGGGGGACACGGGTCTTGGGATATAGGGGGCATAACACATGCGTGCAGTGTAACTGAAGCTGCGGTCGTGTGTTGCGGTTGTGTTATGCTAGTAGCAGCCAATGTAGCTTTGAAGCCGCTTGCCTCAAGCAGAGATAAGGAGTGGGCTGCAGAGGTCTGGTAAACTCACTTCTTTCTAATTCAACATCCCAAGATGTTTTTCATTTACAAACTTGTAGTCTTCAGACCCAACTAGAGTTGCACCGATTGCAATTTTATTGGCCGATTTACGTTTTTTTTTTTTTTTAAAGGTCCCATATTATGCTCATTCTCAGGTTCATGCTTTATGTTTCTACTAGAACATGTTTACATGCTGTAATGTTTTAAAAAAAACATTATTTTCCTCATGCCGTCTGCCTGAATATGCCTGTATTTACCCTCTGTCGAAACGCTCCGTTTTAGGCCCTGTCTGCATGTATACAGATGTTTTTCACCTCCGTTTAGAAAAATAATATGTCCACACAACCTTCGTTTTACAAAATATCTCTGTTCACACTCCAAAGCAAAAATGACTCCAAACACTAGCAGTAATATTTACATGTCACCACAAGTGAGATCACAAGTTAAGTTGACCACCCTTCTCACTCCCTTTCCTTCGGCTTCATTACAATCAGTTGGATTACAGTTATTGTTTGTAGGGGGGGATGGGATTCCTGGTCGAACTGTATGACTGTCATCAACTATCTCTTTGCATGCATAAATGAGGAAAGGGAGGTTATTCAGGTTTATGTCCACAGCCCTTCTGAGTGCTCCAAACCTCGCCTTCAATCGTCCAAAAGCACTTTCAATCACCATTCGGCCTCGACATGTTTAATCTGTCCCTGCTTTGGTTCCTGTGACTGTAACATTTTTCAAATGTAAAGTAGTAATTAGTCCAAGCAGTGCTAACAAAACGTAAAAAAGTCGGTATTCCGCCATCTTTGTTATTGTTTCTGATGCATCATTACACAAAGCAACGATGGGCATGTGCGAAATGAGGAGAGGACGTCATCATTTCCCAAACGCTCTGTTTTACACGTCCACACCGACACAAAGTCACTGGAGTTTTAAAGAAATCTGCACATTAGAAGGTGTTTGAAAAACTTTAAAGTTTTGTGACCAAAAGCTCTATTTGCGTGTGGACAAGAAGCCAAAACGTAGAGGAAAATATCAATTTTTAAAAATATCTGTATACGGGTGGATAGGGTCTTTGCAACGGAACTGTGTTGCTAGGCAACAGCTTGTGTGTATTTCTCACTGGATTGAGCGTTTCGATACTATCACAATATTTATACAGCACTTAAATCTGCTTTATGATAAATGAGACATGAACATTTCACTTTTTACAATATGAGACCTTTAAAAGTCCGACCTGACTATTCCAATTTTGGCCGAACTATAATCGACCGCAAGGCTCCGGTATAACTTTTTTCACCACCGTCCCAAAACCTTTTCAAAAAATGATTTCAACTGTCCCAAAGTCACTGTAAACTGTCAAAACTTTTAAATGTTATCCTTGTACTTTGTTATTGTAGTTATTTATAGTGATTATTTGCATGAAAACACACAATTCAAATGATTAGGAAATAAATGATTGTATTTTTATTTAAATATTTGCTTTGATTAAAAACAACCTTGGCATTAATAGTTCTGATGATGTATTATTCTAATGATGTAAGTTGCTTAGAGCTAGTGTTAGGAAGTTAAACGGCTCATAATTCCCACCTTAATGTCTATTTTATATTCCTGTGAAAATATCTCTTTCAAACAGCTGGATTTATTGAAGTTTCTCGCCAAAAACTACAATTTACAAGATTACATTTGAACACATCATAATAGCGTTATAATTTACCTTCCCCTAACACTCATTTTTATTTAGGAGAGCAGAGCTTGAGCGCATGGTGCAAGTCAATGCAACCTCTGTTATGCCGAATTCACAACAGAGCAGCAGCGATATTGCAGCCGGTGTTGATCGACTGCCGAGTGATCGGTGCATCTCTAGCCCCAACCAATGCCGACTCAAGTGACATCGAACGTTAATTTTGTTGTATTCTGTGCAATGGCACTGAATGAAGGCTTTCTATCCGTCTTCTACCAGACTTCACACAGTCAAACGTCAGTGTCAGCTGCTCATGAAAGATGACAATTCACAGCTACATCAAAGGAAGCATGCAGCACAGACCGAGAGGTGTCCATATCCATTCACTTAAATTTCATTCTGGCTCTGAAGGTGAAGAGAAGGTGATAGTTTGTAAAAGATGTGAGCATGTTTATTGTGAATTCAAAGTACTTCTCATTCATATTTCTACCCACAAACCATCTCTTTATGCTTTTATGTCTTAGCAGAGTATTTTCCCTATGGACTGAATGCCACAACTGAGGTGCAGAGAGAAAAGAAATGTTTGTTCATAAGACTGTGAAAACTATGAAGGATAGGAGGCTGAACATAAAATAACCCGGACATAATAACTTTCTGACATAATGATGATCAAACATCTAAATATAAGATCGGATTGAAGATATCTAATCTAATTCAAATGCCTCAGTCAAAATGAGAAACTGCTCACATAAATGGCAGCAGATGAAGCCTGTATCAGTATTGGGCTCTGTACTCTCGAGGAGTTGGTCTGTGTGTGAGTGTGGGGGGCTATAATTCAGAAAATGTGGCTTTCATCCAATTGGCATGCAGCGACCCCGGGTCCAGGACAGATGAAAAACACCTTAAAATGTCAGCTGTTGCTTTAACTCTGGTCAACAGAAATTGGATGATACAGAAATGATGAGTGTAAGCTTTAAAATACATGATAAGCACTGATTGATTACACTTGCATTCTTTCATCATTCCAACGCCCTCGGAAATTAAATTTAGCCTTATCAGTGCATATTTGGATGATGTATGATAGAACAAACTTTTTTAAATTTTTTATTTGCTTGCCTTTTTATCAGTGAAAATTCAAGCTCAACCATAGACTGCAGATGGACGACACGTCTCCACTTCCTCCCTCCCGCTGTGCAAAAGTGAAGCCAAAATATCTCGGATACGGGAGCTGTCATCTTGATATTTTGACGTTCTTTGGAGCCGGAGTCTGCGCAGTAGTGATTGGGGGGCTGAAGCCGCGGTATTAAGGTCCCGTCCTCTCACTCACCTGAGCCAATCACGAGTCGAGCACGGCTGCAGCCTCTTGGCGTGAGCCACCTAGCTGCTACGTTAGCACCACGGTACCCGTTTGGCTAGAAAGACACAACAACTAACCATAATATCAATATAACTACATTTATGATCAAATTAACACACGGTCCATTTGCAGACTTGTGACTGTTATGGAAAGTTAACATCTCCTCTCTCGTACATTTCCCGAGCCTCCGGCTGCGCGACTACTTCACTCAGAGCAGCTGTCAATCATGACATCTCACCCCCTTTTTATAGCATCAAATAACTCATTAAAACCAAACTTATCAGAAAAATAAACACTTGAACATACATCAGTGTGATAGGAACTACCTAAATTTGACAGAATCTATCTTTGGGAATAATTTATTTGAGGTGTACTTTGACGTTTTAGTTTGGCTCATGTCCCATACGCTAACATGGAGGGGGCAGGATTTATGACCTTCACTGCAGCCAGCCACCAGGGGGCAATAGAGATGTTTTGGCTTCACTTTTGGGGAGCTGCCATTATAGTCTATGGTATCAACAATTAAATGTACTGAAATGCCATCCACACAAGAGTTTATTGTAAATGAGCACCAACCAACGTCTTGTTTTTCCTCACACTTGAGGGAATATAGTTTTAGATAAAGTTGGCAAGTTGCTGTGAAAAGCCCTGATGGATTAGCAAGGACTTAAGAAATATGCTGCAATAAACAAAAATGCATTACCTCAAAAGACACTGAGTTTAAAAAAATGTTGACATAATTATTTGGTTGCAAAGTTATTTGCATATCAGTTTCCCTCTCTGGAATGCATTGTAGTCAGTTTCTCTATTTTTTCCGCATTTATTCTGTTATGATATCCTTCTTTTTTGAATATTTGAAAGCCACTACTGTCACCATCTCATGGAACGTACTGTGAAAAATTGCACGTAAGTGTTGTTCTCTAAAGTTCAACTGCCACCCCAGAGGTTTGAACATGTCACAAAAAGGAACAAGAGTGGGGAAAATGATCCACAGCACTGACGGGATTATATCGGCATTTGGCAGATTGAGGTGATACGTTAAAATAATGACAAAATAAAAGAGTGAATCTGCTGAGGACAATGAATGTCAAACAACCCAAACTGTATCGTTTCATCTTCCTTTTAGCTGTACACACTAATATTTCTTTCAAACATGTGTGCTCAGGGAAGGCAAGTGATGTAACTGAAGATGTCGGTATTTGTGTCTTCAGACTTCTTCTCTAATGATATGGTGTCAGTGGGTCTATGCGTCAATGCATTCACTGCTCACTGAAGAACAAGTGGTTACACTACAGAGAAAATACTCTGTTTTAAAGGGAAAAAAGGAGGAAAACATACCTAAAAATATTTTCATTCTTCGACTCCACAGTGCCGAAAGACCACAGATGAAACAAAAGCAAGCTTCTTTGTGTGAGACTCCCCGCAACTTAAAAAAATGTTCAAAGACCCAATTCATGAATATTTTACACGTTGTGCCAGAACTTCATCTGAACATCTGAATGTACTGGAGTCCATCAATAGCCTATCTGTCTTAACACCCAGGCCACACAGCCTCACTCCCTCTCTCCCTTTCTTTCCCTCACTCTGCCTCCCCCAACCCTCTAACGGCCACACACAAGGCCATCCTTTCAAAGACCCTCCTCATCCAGCCGCAGCAGTCCCCTGAGGTGCCTATGTACAGACCAGGCTGCCCGGGATTGAAGTGTGAGATAGGAGGGAGAGCCAGTGGGGCTCACTGCGTCTTCCTCTCTGATGACGGGGCTCTATAAGGGCCTCCTCTGGCACCCACTGTCTGCTTTGCTCCGGTCTGATGATGAAGGCTTGTTTGAGAAAAATGATAGCGGTGATGGAGTGTTTTTTGTACTGGTTTTAACACTAACATTTAACACTATAATACACTTTGTGGCTGGTTGTTCATACAAAACAAGTTGTAAAAGTATCTCTTACTAATTGCATTGTTGCAATAGAGCTCTGGAAAAAGCTGGTATGGATTCAGTTTGTTTTGTTTCCAGGTCAGCTTAATTAATCTGCAAGAAAATACTTTAAGTCCATTGGGGTTTTTTAATTCATTGCTTCCATAATGAATGGTGTCATGCAATTTTCTAAACCATAGCCAGCTACAGTATTAAGTACTGTTCAGTATGCAGAGAGATTAAACCCAAACTCCAAAAGCTCCTGTCCATTGGTTTGAACTAATTTAACTAATTTTTTTTAGCATGCACCACCCACGTACGATAAATAAAATGATAAAAACCTTAACCTCTTCCACTCCACTCGTCTTCACCATAAACCCATTTTTGTCTTTTTTAGGGGGGGAAATGGGTCTTTAGGGGGAGAACAGTAGATGTCACATAGAAGTGGTGTACATCATCTGAAAGTTGGGAACCTGAAGATTAATTTGAGATGCAGCTCAGCACTTTGTGTCAAGTTGTTCTAGTCATTAACCAGAATTAAAAAAAAGGATTCATTAATTAGTCAAGATAACTTGCGAAAGTGTATAAGGGCTTAGAACATTATGATAGAAGCATATGATGGCCATTCCCATGCTCACTAATGATTGATTGATTGATTGATGGATTGATTTGATGGGTTGATTTCTTGTGTTATACAGATTTGGTGCTACATTTTACGATTTTTTACCACTCCTGAATTGATGAAAATTGTCAATAATCCCTCCAAAATACTGCATAAAGACACGAAGACCTTGAAAAACACCACAGAAAAAGCCATGCTGTGATTTGGTATCAAACAGATTTCTGCAAGAATTGCATTTTTGCGGCGAATGGATGACGAGCACTTACATCCTCTGAATGCCCTAGGTCTCTAGTTTGTGGTTGTAAGGTTTCATGAGGCTGTGATTATCCAAGAGGTCACGACAGGTCACTTTATACAGTGAGACCAAATTATAAAACATGGTCTCACTATATGAAATGGCTACTATGGGGACTAACATCATCACACATGAATACAGTTGGGCTCATTGAATCCATAATATAGTCTCAGCTTTACAGTGATACCTAATTTATGTAATTCCAAGACTGTTTAGGGACCCCAGTATGCAGAAATATTCAAATACAACATATTTGAATGGGCAAAATAACACATTTATACTGCATGACAAAAACTGCATGTGATTATCATGAAGTGGGCATGTCTGTAAATGGGAGACTTGTGGGTACCCATAGAGCACATTTTCATTCACATATGTTGTGGTCAGAGGTAAGGGACCCCATTGAAAATTGCCATACGCTAAGTGGTCTTGCTTTATAAATTATACATTATTACTGTGTTATTCTTGTCCCCTGAATATAAGATGATATTACAGTTGAAAAAGTGAAGCTTGTATTATATTTAAGGACAATGCATTTACATTTTCACAACAACAGACATTGTTTTAAAATGGCCTTCTAAATCATTTGCCTCCCTACACCTGACCTGTCAGACCTTCACATTACTTGTGTCTGGCCTCAGATTAGGGATGTCCATAATTAACCGTTTAACCGTTAACCGACATTAAGCATTTTAACCGATTAACGCTATCAGTTAAAACGGTTAAAAGAAATGTTAATAATTAACTCAAAAGCTGATCGGCTCAGAGGAGCGGCTCGTCACTTTAAGTAGAAAAGCTGGTCCACCTTAACAGCCTAAATATTCTGGTTCGCTGGACTGACTTAAATGATTCCCTCAAATGTTAATAAAGCATATTTCTTCAGTTTTACCAACTTTAAATACCTTTTTAGGCCAAAAAATCTTGAGTGTACACTGAGAGGATGCATCTCTTTGCAAATTAAATAAAGTATTGACTGAGTTCATCTTTGCATGTAAACTATTAATTGAAAATCAATAGTGTTTTTGAGAATCGATACAGTATCACAAAACATCATATTGCAATTTTCGATTTTTTTCTATATTTTCTTACATCCATACGTATAGGTAAAAAAAGGAGGGTTTTCATATATTTAGTTGCTGCGTATATTCTAAATAATACGGTAGAAAAACTGTACATGTACACTCTACATTCACAGAGTAGGGATGAGTTGGGGGGGGGGGGGTTATAGGGGCCCAGTTGCTCATTTTTGCCCTGAGCCCCTCAAGAAGTTTAATCCGGCCTTGTTAAAAAACCCTTCTGGAAAATGGGAATAATGTTGTTATGAGGGACAAAGTGTTAATATTATCCTTCATAAAGTATTAGTTTACAAGTTAGGGCTTACTCTGCATCCTTTTGGTACTTAACTCACTCTAATATCCAAGTGCACTATAGTGAGTTTACTATATACAGTAGTGTCCATGTCCCCACCATTACAATACAGTAGTATTCTCTGCTTTAGTTAGAAATGCAGCAGCACAGTATTGCATGCAGCCAAAGTGACAGGGTGAGTGTGTCACATCTGATGGTAAAGTGAGGCAGAGGGAAGGAGGGCTGATGACACAGAGCTGGCACACACACACACACATACACACACACACACAGAGAGAGACAGAAAGAGAGAGAGACGCACATTGTACTTTGTGCTGCTGGAGGAAAGAGGAAGCGCGTTGCGCCTCTCCATCACAATTCACTTTCCAAACACTGACGGGAAAAAACAAAGACGCCAGGATGTAAAAAACAAAAAACAAGAACCAAAACCATAAGAGACGTCCACAAATCCCGCTATATAACCTGAGTCCTGTGGTCCCACATACCGGTTCATTCTGCTCCATCACCCGCGTCTTTGTGCGCTCTGCTCGGTGCCGGAGTCCGACGAGCAACGAGGAGGAGGAGGAGAGGAGAGGAGAGGAAGAGAGGTGATGCTGCTGCTCGCTGCTTCATCCCGCTGGATGGATCCGAGCTCTTCTTCTTCTCTCACTTGTAATAACTGAGGACTCGTTCTTTACAGAAAGTCTAATCTTTGTTTGGAAGAGTTGGGATTTCGTCCCCCCTCCACTTTTATCGGTGAGTGTCTTTGCTCCATTTCACTCCATTCACTGCATTTCTGTTTTAGTATATGTTGAGGTGCGTTTAAACATTTTGTTAGGTGAACAAATGCATTTCGTGTTGAAGTTAGTCAGCTACGTGCATGGAAGTAATTTAAGGTAGACCTACCAAATGTAGGCTATGATATACAGTGTTTAAAAAAAAAAAAAAGAGTAAACAGGCATGTATTTTTCCACATCATAATAATATTTTTTTCTAAATGGATTTCAGGTCAATCATATTTTAAATTATAAATAAAAAATACCATAAAATGGTTTAATAATATCTCCAGTTAGATCAGTCTGGAGCCTCTTTATTCCGATGCAACAGGTTTGTGCAGTGCAGACAGTCAGCCTGTCTCAGTCAATGATGCTATACTCAGGGCAGATTGTGACTTTACTGCTTTTTTTAGTTTAACGGATTAACCACATTGTATTATTCACTTCACATCTAACTGTCGTTATTCTATATATCTTGAGCATGTGTGTGTGCTCAGGTCCAAAACAAAAAGTGATCTGGCCCACAAATGCAACAAAATTGGTATCAGTCCCAGTGTGAGCAAACTGTTTCAGGGTTTAATAACCCTAAATAATGGAGTATGAATTCCATATTATCTTTACGTTGAGACGTCAAACCCTGAAACAGAGCTGAACTGAGATTAGACTTCACCTTTATACCCGCCCATCCAGGTGCCCGGCACTTGTGCTTTTTAGTTGTTGCCATTTATCAGCTTTGTCCTGGAAATTGGATGACATTTTGGGTTGATTCTGGTGGATTTGGATTGAAAGCAGGGGAGAGTGACTGGAAATTGAATAAAGAGGAGAGGAAAGCTCATTTGGAACTCAAAATGTCACAAGCTTCATGCTGCTTCTTTTAGTGCCATGATGGCAAACACTGATAATTTGGTTGATCATCTAGTGTGCTGCTGTTTTCAGCTTGATGTCTAATCTTTTTTGTTGTGATATAACCCTCAGATGTTAGTTGATCTTGAGGAGAGTCGGCTCTGAGGACTTCTTTGAAGACTTCACGATGGCGACAGGAGTAGCAGCGTGGCTCCCCTTTGCCAGGGCGGCAGCCATTGGCTGGATGCCCGTTGCCAACTGCCCTATGCCTGTTGCACCGATGGACAACAGCAAGAGACAGGACGAGCTGATCATCCTCAACGTCAGCGGCCGCCGCTTTCAGACCTGGAGAACCACTCTGGACCGCTACCCCGACACCTTGCTGGGCAGCTCTGAAAAGGACTTCTTTTACAACGAGGAAATCAAGGAGTACTTCTTTGACCGGGATCCTGACGCCTTCAGAAGCATCCTCAACTTCTACCGGACAGGGAAGCTCCACTACCCCCGCCACGAGTGCATCTCGGCCTACGACGAGGAGTTGATCTTCTTCGGCATCATCCCTGAGATCATCGGCGACTGTTGCTACGAAGAGTACAAGGACAGGAAGAGGGAGAACTTAGAGCGGCTGCAGGACGACCAGGAAGAGAACAAAGACATGAAGCTGCCCCACATGAACTTCAGGGAGACAATGTGGCGTGCTTTCGAGAACCCCCACACCTCCACCATGGCCCTGGTCTTCTACTACGTCACTGGCTTCTTCATCGCCATCTCGGTCATCACCAACGTGGTAGAGACGGTGCCCTGCGGCTCCACCGCCAACCAGAAAGACATGCCGTGCGGTGAACGCTACACGGTGGCGTTCTTCTGCATGGACACCGCCTGCGTCATGATATTCACGGTGGAGTACCTGATGCGTCTGTTCGCCGCGCCCAGCCGTTACCGCTTCATGCGCTCCGTGATGAGCATCATCGACGTGGTGGCCATCTTGCCGTACTACATTGGCCTGGTGATGACCAACAACGAGGACGTGAGCGGCGCTTTCGTGACGCTGCGGGTGTTTCGAGTGTTTCGCATCTTCAAGTTCTCCCGCCACTCGCAGGGCCTGCGGATCCTGGGTTATACGCTAAAGAGTTGTGCTTCAGAGCTGGGCTTCCTCCTCTTCTCGCTCACCATGGCCATCATCATCTTCGCCACGGTCATGTTCTACGCAGAGAAGGGCTCCAGCTCCAGCAAGTTCACCAGCATCCCAGCTTCCTTCTGGTACACTATTGTCACCATGACGACGCTGGGGTGAGTAATACACACGCACACAGACAGGTGCATGTACACACTGTAAGCGTCCTTTATCTTCCCTTCTGCTACAGAACAATCTACAATGTTTTTGTATTTTTGTTACAGAACTAAAACAACAGAATCTGATGTTAATAGATGCATTTTTGTGGATTTTTTTAATAAATGTAATCATTTATGAATTTCAAATGAGCATTAAGACAGCCTGCCCCCATATTTCAGTAGGCTACTGCTTATTTGAGGCAGCCAGTGTGAGTAACGGTGGGAAAGTGTGGCATTTATCAACCGGCACAATCACTCATGGCATTTTGTCTGCCTCACTTAGAGTTCACCAAATAAAGACACAGTGGTTGAATACACACAATACAATCGAGTGTTAAAAAGATGCCACGCAGATTTATGTGTGCACTAAGGACTATTGATTTGGAGCTATATTCACTGTTTGTTTTTTCTTTTTTTAAATAATTGTTTTGCTTTAGAAATATATTTTTTTCCTTTTCAATTTTAGCCTTTTCAGAAAATGATGCACAACCTGTAGCCTGACCTAAAGACACAAGAGCAGGGCTGAACCGTTAGGATTAAATTATACTGATGTCAAACAGTTATGGTTGGTCAGTTTATTCGTAATCATAACAAATATTTTTTCCACCTCTGCACTACGAGTGTAGGAAAATACTGAAAATATTGAATATCACGATATTTTGTTTTCTGTAGGGCTGTCAAAGTTAACGGTATACCAGATTTTGTGGTAATCACGTTATTAAAAAACATGAAAATGGTAATATCGTGTAAATAATCCAGCCACGATACATCGTGTTTAATTCAATTCAGCTCTTGGTTTAGCTAAGACCTGGTTCTCCCACACGCAGTCAATAAAAGCTTGTCGCAGACATGACGTCATACACGCACGGCACAAACAGACTATAAAGTAAACGCACCATAAGCAAGCGTGCGTCTTGTCTCTGTGATTCTGTTAAAATGACGACGAATGAAAAGGAGACACTTTATCGCCCTGCTCAAAACGTAAACTCTGCAGTGTGGGAATTCTTCGGGTTGCGCAAGAAAAACTTCTTGATACTGCTCCAGTGTGCAAGAATGTGGGGTTACAGTATTAGCCAAAGGAGGTAATACTCCTCAACTTCGCAATCATCATGCTGAACATTTCACCACCGTAGAGCGAGTCAGTTGTAATGTTAGCATAGTTATAAACATGTCAGAGTAATATGAGTACAATGTTAGCATATCTTGGTTAGTGAATGACTACGTGAGCTGGCTAGCTAAATTAAAGCCAAGCAATGCAAGCCAACCATGACCCGCCAGAGACAGTGAACCGGTCGGCTGGTATTGCTTGGCTTTGGCTGGCTGGGTTGTTAGCTATCACTGACGGGCCCCGGGTGGCCAGCACCACCCGGCTCCAACCAGCCGAGCCAACCGTCACCACCGGCGGGTCCAGGCTGGCCGGCAATGCCCGGCTTCAACCATGATAGTGAATGATTATGTTAGCTAGCTAGCTAATTTATGTGCTAAGTAAAGTTGATTAACTTAATTGAGGTCTGTTCAACAAGACAGTGACAGCTTGTACTTTCCTTGTGGTCAGGCAGCAGCATCCAAGAAACGTGAGAAATCATCAGGGAAAGAAAAAGTAGCAGGTCAGCTAAGCCTATTTATTATATCCACTCCCATGTTGATAAGAGTGTTAAATATTTGACAAATCTCCCTTTAAGGTATATTTTGAACAGATAAAAAAATGTGATTCATTTGCGATTAATCATGGACAACCATGTGTTATTCGCGATTTAAATATTTCAAGCGATTGACAGCCCTAGTTTTGTGAATCTGTATCAATTCTCAAAAAACAATGTATCAACTTTTAATTAATAGCTTACATGTAAAGATGAACTCAATCAATACTTTATTTAATTTACAGCAAAGAGATGCGCCCTCTCAGTTTATGTGCCCTCTCAAAGTAGTGTTGGGATGTTGGATGTTACACGGACAGTGATAAATGGTAATGCAGATCCAATTGTTCTGACTGCATAAAAAAAGTGAACTCTCCTTTACTCAGATTTTATGAATATCGATTTCATTCATATGGTGGTGTGTTTTTTTATACTATGACAGTTAAACTTAGAATTAGATGAAAAATTGTTAACCCCTGTATCATGATACATATCATTTCGCCAGGTTCTTGCCAATACACAGCCGTACTCTGCACCCTTGTGACATTTAGATGACACAACTCCTTATTATCTTTGGATGATCACTGGTTCAGTTTCAGAACAGAGCATTTTTTTTGTACTGTATTTCTGTATTTCTTTTCTCATAATTGGGGCCACACCAGAAGCACCATATTTATGGCCCAGGCGTTCAGTGTGGAAATGCCTTGTGAAGAATTAATTTAACTGCATTATAAAGTCGGATCTCTCTCTGCTGTGTGCCTGGAGGCGAGGTGTCCCATGAGATCTCCTCTGTCACCTTTATTACGATTCCCCTCCGCTCTTAATCTTTCACACAAGCTCGCTGAGATTCGTGCAGTGAATGGCAGGGTGAACTTGAAAGCGCTCCCGAAGTTTGGCTGAGTGAAGTATTATGAAGGCACAGTGGAAGAATAGTTCCTAAAAATCATTTTTTCACTCTAGCTCTCTCTTTTGTAGTTAATGCTGTAGATTTAAATGCAAAACTGCCTTTTGGAATATAATGGCATGACACAGAGATAAAGTTGGTGGTTTCACTAATTCAACTGAGTAATAGATATGCAATTCTGGTGATGAATTACTGTCAATATGATAAGGCAGGAAAGCTTTAGGAAGATGGGTTCACATTTTTTTCAAGTCTGTCTTGAAGCCCGCATATACATACGTTCATTAAAAGCATTATTGGTCAGTGTAATTCTTCCTCCTGTCCATTCAAAGTAAGTGATGTGGACACGATGGTGGACAGAATCCACAGTTCTTGTTTTGTGTAAAAATGCATGCTTAAGTTAAGTTAGACAAATTAAGTGGATGCTTATATTTCAAAGTTACATTCTCCAGCTGTAAATAATGAATTAAGAATCAAGATCAAAGAATCTGTTTTTATGATTAATTGATTGGCGCACACAATTTTAGAGAATAGTGAAAAATGCTTATCACCATGAGCAGAAGCTGATGTCTTCACAATGTAAAATATCTGTGGTAACAAAAAAACAGAATTTCGCAACAAAAAGTCTGAAGCTTTGGTAGATATCCTCTTGATTTGTCTAACTCCATTACTTACAGATATTGTGTTAGTAAAGGGCTTTTTACAGTAGGAACAATTATATTAACTCCACGTACACAACATTATGTTAGTATTGTTTAAAAATTAAAAGCCCCATGTTTGATACTATTTATGATCATCACTTATTCTGCAATAGCCATTCAATACATTTACATTCTATATCCATACCACTCTTAATTGTCAGTGGCGAAGTCCGCCCTTTCTGCACTGGATTTTAATTGCTAACTAGGACTGAAATCTCGAGGATTATAACTTTAAAGGTTCTCTATATGATATCCAAAGCATTAATATAGCAGCAAACAATTATTTGCTATGTAAAGATATAGAGGGGTAATGTCTACCTGAGCAGAGAATGAAGTCACTCTGTGTGTGTTGTAATCCGATCTACTCCGTGCTTTGTTTGACATAGCCAGGCCAGCCGCCCATGCTTTTAGTGCATTTTAGTGCATATGAGTGTTCCCCACTGGCCGCCGCTCTGCTCTGCTCTCATTCAGCGGTTACAGCTGATAACGCTGTTTCCGGCATTGTCGCGGAAGCATAGCACCAAACCCTCCGGTTCCCCCTCAGATTAAAACTTATTGCTCTGTCAGCAGTGTAGACGTGGTTTTGACTGTTAGCGCCGTTAGCTACGAGCCGCTGGCTCAGTTGTCGCCATGTTGAGAGCCGTGCACAGGCAATAAAAATGATCCCAATCTTGCGTTTAGAACCTTTGAGGCTTGAAAAATATGAACCTATCCTTTAACAATTATTGAGGATGTACATCGCCAAGAAAATGTAAGATAAAATATCGTTGAAGACACTTTTTTTAACTGATTTATCTCTCCAAATAGGACTGCTGTCTGAGAGCTTTAAAACCTGTTAGTATTGTGTCAAAAGCTCTCTATTTTCTGCTGTGTTCGTTATTGAGAGGGATCTGCTCAGTGACTAAGAATAATAGACAGGCGTATGTGTGGGCTGTCATGCTGCACCTCATTTGACCCATAACAAGATATCTAATGATGTGACCTTGTGGCTTTTTTTTCAAACAAAGTATGTTTAGTTTCCTCCCTATTGTGAGTGTCATGTTTGGCTGGCAGACTTGAAACAATCTCTCCTTTTTTAAGGTGACATAACAGTATTATTTCAGTCATTTATTCTTCAGGTTATAATCAGGGTGTCAAAGAAATGGAAACCAAATGAAAAGTCAGGCATTGATAACCAGACCAGAATAGCTCTATTAGTACCTCTAGCATAAAGGCTTAAAAGGCTGCCTGACCTTACCTGTGCTACTGTATTTGTGTACTGTATGTATGTGTGTGTGTGTTGTAAGTGTTATAAGAGCATCTTTTGTATCACATTCAAAAGGATAGATGGAAATGCCAAGGTGAAAGCATTATGTAAATTGTGAACCCTGAACAATGTGTTAGAGCGTGGAGCCATTATGTCCGACACACAATAGGCAGCAGCACTGAGAGTCTATCTACAGCTCCGACAATACTGATCCTCATACTGTAGCTAACCAAGGACAGTCAGTTACAGTCAGGAAAAGTCTCAATTGATGCATGTTCAAGGCTCCCATAATCATTACGTGTGTTCAAAATCGGCATATTCTCTCTAAACCGCCACACAGGTCTACCTTTATTGGAAATGGTAAAGCCCAGCAGATGTTGTTATAGACATAGTTATGTAACAGATCAAATATCTAAGAGCCAAAATCAAATCGAAGAGAATACAATACTGTATGTCCCAGCCGATTAGACTGTTGTCAGGCTATTAAATAGGTGTTACCAGTCGTTTTATGCCCCATATATATGGGTCAGTAGGGGCCTACTACACCCACTAGTAGGTTTTATCACCTATTGACATGGTAGATCACCGAAAGAAGGTATAAAAGAACACAATAACGACCTCTAGCAACCATAGTAATTATGACAGGAGCAGGCACGGAAGTCAACTGCTGCACCATAGACAGGGTGAAACTCCATAAGTGGTGGAAATCGGGGACGATGACGATAGATAGGACACAAAACACAGTATTTTCGCCCAGGAGACCGGAGTTTGCATCCTGTGTGAAACCAACAATGTGTAGTTGTCTTTGTGTTTGTAGTTATTTGAACCCAAACATGACATTTTTCCCTAAACTTAACTGTTTTTTTTGCCTAACCCTAAAGAAGTTGTAGTTTCATTGCCTAAAGCTAAAGCAGCCTTTCTGTTTGTGTTCAAACGTAACTTTTTATTCAGTTTTACAACATGTTAAATTGTATTGCTTTTAAGTTTCACTCTTACTTTTAAAATGTAGTAGGCCCCTATTGACCCACATCTATGGTGCTTATGGTGACTGATAATGCCTATTTAATGGCCTGATAACAGTCAAATCGGGTGCATGTTCAGACTTTCTGTGCTCTTCTGGGGCAAAGATCTGTTTTCTGCTTTTCCAAACACGAAGTGACCACATTTCTTTGAGACCCAGAGTGCAAATGGTGATAAACAAGAGGAAAGTTCAGAATGTTTGGGATTTTAAACACACAAAAATCAATAGGGATATTTTAAATTGGCATATAAGAAACGGGTATCATTTTTTATCAGTTTCTGTACTGACAATCTGAATATGACCTGCACAGTATTCAGCTGTTTGCAGCACCATGCGCTGTAACCTCCTTTGATCCAAACAACCAAAATTACAGGCGTCCCCCCCACAAACTTAGAATAAATATGTAAAAGACAGAAACAAACGCGTACAGTCTTTGTTATGCAGAACTCCAGCCCACGCAAATACAACAAAAGCATGTAGGTGAAAATAAAATATATATTCAAATAGCGTACTGGTGCTTAGTGCAGTATGTGCCCCCGACTTCCTCTTTAATGTGCAGTAAGAAAGGCTAATCTGTGCATAATTACAACTGCAAGTGTACAGCCAGCAGCTTCTCATGAGTCAGTGTTCCCTCCTGCCTGTCGCTTGTCGACCTGTTCACCTGCTGAAGGGACATATGCTCAGGTGATGAGGTCACCAATATCCCATCTGTCAATGTACATAAAAAGCCACAGGGGGAGAAAAATCTCAGAACTGCAGTACATACATACAGTACAGTACATAAAACAAATCCCAGTGATTATATCCGATTCAGTTTTTGCTTCCTTAAACCTGCAAGCTTTCATCAGATTTATTATTGATGTACACAAGACACTAGAGTATGTTTTTGGCTCACCACCATATTTCTTTTAAATATTTTATTTATATTATGTTTTGATGTAAATCCAAAGCATTTGGCAACAAACACATTCACACTAATTTGCTGTAGAACACTTTGCATTGTCTATCCATCATTGATACCCCAACCCCAGCTGATGCATCACCAAACTGAAACATTACTTTAACCTTTGTCTAACCCAACTTAAAGAGATACTCTACAAATTTAGTATTGGACTTTAATAAAGTTGGGGCTTATGAGAGACAGAGTTGAAAAGGATAGTCAAAATTGATGCAGCAGGGATCGAGATATTTGGACTTAAAGTCCCCAGTCTAGCAAACACTGGATCCCATAATGCAATCCAAGCAGAAACAATTATGGCAACCAACTCCATTCACATATGGTCATGTGGTAGCAACCTGTCAATCACAACGTTCAACGTTCTTTATTTGTCATTTGTCACTTCCAGCAAAGCAGTCATTGGCAATGAAAATCTTTGGTCTCAGGTTCCTTCAACAATGCTCATAAAATATGAATATATAAAAGAGGAAATATCATCACTCTCATCACTCTCAATATAAATACTGAAGTGTAGACAGAAATGTAGTACGTATAGAGAAGTAATAGAGAAGTAATGACCTCTGTGTTAGAGGTCTAACAGTTTGTAAAACAGTATGTAAAGTATATAAAGGTAAAGGTAACAGTAAAGGTACATTACAAAATGAACATCATGCTGTAATGAATAAGACTTGAAACATGCGATTGAGACCATAAACTTATGTTTACAATGCTTACTGAATTCATAAAGTGAGAAGTAGGGTAATTTTCTCATAGACTTCTATACAATCAGACTTCTTTTTGCAACCAGAGGAGTCGCCCCCTGCTGGCTATTAGGAAGAATGCAAGTTTAAGGCACTTCTGCATTGGCTTCACTTTTCAGACCCGGAGGTTTCCCACTGGGCAAAACACAAGGTGGCTTTTATTGTGAAGCAGTCATGTATTTGTCACAATGACCGGTTATCAAAATGCATTTACAAAACAAGGCGTGGGCATTTTGGCTGTTTGACGGTGGACCAGGTTTAAATATAGCAGGGAGTAGTAGAATATAAAGAAACGGCCACAGAGCTGTTGGATTAAGAGTGTGAAGCGACAGGCTGCACACCTCCAACTCCTCAGCAAGGTAGTTAGAGAAGCCATCCCCATTGAATGGGTGTGTAGTCCATTATCTGTGTCCAAATGTGGCCTCTGACAGAAATACACACATTCACAAACAAACACACATTAATAAGTCATCAATTTATAGGCTTTGAAAACGGATATCTTTATATGCCATAGAACGTAAAAAAATATAAATGCACTTGAGAAGACATTCTGCAACAATAAACGTCTTGACAGCTGACAGTCAAGCCTGTCAACATTTTGATCAGATGAATATATATTCCCAACGAGCACACACACACATTCATATGCTGATTCATTCATACACACACACACACACACATGCATATAGTTATTGCCTTTGATCTTGTCTCGCCTTTATGTCCTGCCTCTCTGCGTCCTCTCTGTGTCTGCGTGAGCCCAGACAGCGCAGCAGTTCTGGGTAATGGGCTGGAGCTGAGGGAGATGAGGAGGAGGAGGGGGGGGGTGAAAAGGACTGACTGGCTTTATAATCAGCCGCTTTCACTGTCCAGGAACAGGGGTGTTAAATCAACCTCAGGTGGCTGATAAAAGGATCTGGATTGAATCTCAGCGAGGTGCGCTCCCCGCGGCTGCCTGCCTGTGCTTGCCGCTGTTGGAGCCGGCCGGATACTCGGTCATTGGCATCAGTGGGACAGGATCCAAAAGATTGATGAGGAAGGAAAAAGCCCTCTCTCTCTCTTTCTCTCTCTCTTTCTCTCACCATTCCTCCCCTCATCCCCCGTGAGTCTCCCAGGGGAACGGCTATTTTGAGAACAGGCTTCGTGTTTGAAAGGGAGTTATCTGTTTTAACTATAATCTGATACACGATTCAGGCAAAATGGATGGTCGTTTTTTACCTGCGTGACAGGTGCACTGGAAGCGAAGGTTCGCTGGCTCGCCACCGGCTCTCCCAAGTCTCCCACGCCTCTAAAAACATTATTAACCCAATAATGAGAGAAATATTAATGAGGTGTGCATTGGAATCTGACTCTGGTGTTATAATTAGAGTGATTCTCCCAGTTGTAGAGTCCTGGTCCTGGACGGAGGCTAGCAGAAAGTGAGAGAAAATGTTGTTATGCATGTAGGTCATGTTCCCATCTCTGCCTTAATCAGTGGCTATATATAATCTGCTTCTTTCTTCAGAGAGACTTTTAGCTCGCTCCCCTCTGCGTTCTCTGCTCAACATCTCTATTAGTCTATGTGGACTTGGCCCAGGGGCCAAAGAGGGAGGTCAGATGAGTCGGCTTCACAAGAAGGATTGGTCAAAACGAGAAGGAAGAGGCCAAGTGGAGTGAGAGGGTTAGGGTTAAACAAAAACAGAACTTTCTTTCTTTGACTCTTGATTCAGTTTTGTTACAGTTTCCACATTCATGAACCGCATTCATGAGCCTACTTTATGCACATGCTGCAACTAATTTGTGAGTTTTCATACGAATGTCCAGCAACATTTGTCAATTTCTGCTTACATCCTGCCGTCTTCATAGGAAACAACTTGGTTAGGTTTAGGAAATGATCGTGGTTTGGGTTAAAATAACTACGGAAGTGGCGTTACTTAAGTACGTAAGTTACGTGACAAATCAACGTTGACTTGTTGTTTCACACTGCATACGAGCACCGATCTCCTGACCGAAAAGTCCACCCAACCACCCCGACCTCCTCAATACACAGCGTTTGTTGCTCTTTAACCTGGTTCACGATTATGTAGATTACGCTCCAAACCTGCGCTAAATTTTGGTCATGGCAATTTTCAATGGGGTCCCTTGACCTCTGACCTCAAGATATGTGAATGAATATGGGTTCTATAGGTACCCACGAGTCTCCTACAGTTATGCCCACTTTATGATAATTACATGCAGTTTTGGGTAAGTCATAGTCAAGTCAGCACACTGACACACTGACAGCTGTTGTTGCCTGTTGGGCTTGAGTTTGCCATGTTATGATTTGAGCATATTTTTTATGTTAAATGCAGTATCTCTGAGGGTTTCTGGACAATATTTGTCACTGTTTTGTGTTGTTAATTGATTTCCAATAATAAATATATACATACATATATATAAAATAAGCATATTTGCCCACTCCGATGTTGATAAGAGTATATTGACAAATCTCCATTTAAGGTACATTTTGAACAGAGAAAAAATGTGTGATTAATTTGCAATTAACTATGGAGAATCATACGATTACTCGTGATTAAATATTTGAATCAACTGATAGCCCTGTCTTAGATTTAGTCAAATATGCATCCACATAGAGACAGTATACACACAGACACAGACAACATTGCTGCTGTTTAGTTTGAACTTTTGGAAACTGGCATCTTTCAACAACTGATAGCTGAGATCTGTGTTTTGAAGTTTGTGTTCCTCAATAATCCTCATTTTAGTAAATAAGGTGAATCGTCTAACTTGTCCATTGATCTCCATGGCACAGGGAAACTACAATAAAAGTGTGGAGCAGTGAGGTTGGTGACAACAAAGGAAGCAATAATCTCAAACTTGGATTTGATGAAAGGAATTCTTAACTGCGTTCTTAGCTCGACACCCGGCTCTCAGTAAAGGGATTAATTAACACTGGCTAGAACAAAGCAGCTCATGTTGGGAGTTAATCAATAGTCTGTTTGAGTATTTTCGGTTTTAAAGCGTATGTGATATCTAAAGTATGCCTTGCCTTACATCAAAATGTTGTATCTCATTTTGTGAGAAAAAATGGATTGATGTGTGTTTGCCTTTTGATCTGCTTGATATGCAAATGATTTTCTATTTCCCTAGTATTTGTGTGCTGCATGTAATGTGTTTACAGTTAATAATGGATAATTGGTAACAGAAGTGAGGCGTTTTGATGGGCAATTAATTCTGGAATGACTTACATTGTTTTGTTAATAATTCAGGATCTTTGCGCCGCGCTGGAACAGACCTGGGATGTCAAGCCGCATAGTTTTGTAAGTGGGAATGCACAAATCACCAGAGGTTGCATATTGTGCTGCTTTTCTATGGCAGCCTGCTTTCAGATAGAATTAATGGGCTATTTTGCTTCCTTGCTGAACCCCTGGGGTCAAAACGAGTGCAGCTTGTAGGAAATTAGAAATATTCCTGCCTTTATCGGGCCAATATGCTCTTGGAGCCAATTTCCCAACACAAGGCTCTTTAATAGAAACCTTTCTAATGATAGCTGTGGAATTTAATTTAGCTCCAACATGGGTTCATTTAACACCTAAACTCATTTAAAAAGAATTAAACTTGCAAAGGATAGTGGTGTCTGGAAAGCTTAACGACCTCTGTTCTTTCTCGCTATTTCCCTCTCTCTCTCTGACTGGTGTGGTAAAATGACGAACGCTTTATCCCAGTGTATCATGTGCTCTCTCAGATGATATGGCTGCAACGCTTTTTATTGACAGTGACCTGCATCAGTACTGCCGTCAGTTACCCTTTTTGGGTCGAGCAGCAGTGCAACATGTGCACAAAAATCAGCTGTCAAATCATCAATTCGGGTGCCTGCCTCTGCATGAACCCTGATGTTGACACAGTGGTCTCACTGACAGCAGTAGCTCGGATAGCGGCACAAAAAATATCGCAATACTCTGGCCTCAGTTCAGCCTCGCGGGCTGATGTATTTTTGGCAAACAAGTCTCCCTTAGAGCACTATACAAGTGGTATCATCTTCTTTTTATGGTGATAAAGCAATTTTTCCAAGGTGAGTTATGGATGTGTTGACTTACAATGATCAATTAAATACCACACACACATTTCATTAAAGCAACAAAGAGCATTCCAGCATGACAAGTCTAATCCCAAAACATCTTATGGAGCATTTTCTGTATACAAAGTTCAATATAATCAATGCTTTGAGGCGCCATTATTCTCCGTCAGACCTGCTTGTCAGACGGTTATGGTGTCTGATAAATATTTATTAGTCACTTCTCAAAATCCACATGAACCACTCTTCACGTTGGCATAAATTAGATCCACAATACAGCACTTATTTAAGAAAATATGTCACCTTTAAAGCTGGTTCGCTTGTTACTCACGTAATTTCCGTCTTCAAAACAGTAGTGAAGGACACCAGGAGTAAATGCCAGGAGTTGAGTTTTTATTAAAACAAAATAATGACTGGTATGTTAACTGCATACAAAATTAACCAGAGCACACAAAACCAAAGCCTCCAAAGTTACCATATGACTGGTTGCTGAAATCAATGTAGCATTTAAATCGCTATTTTTTTAAACGGAGACCGTCGCATCACATCGCTCACTCAACAAAGGAGAGGGATTTGGACCATTGGGGCGCCCCATCATCGTTTTGTTTTAACCAAATATTCCCGTGCCTCGCTCAGCAAAAAGACACAGAATCTGTTGGCACGTTAGCGTGTCGTTCACTACTGAGCCTGTATGACCTAACTACAGACGCTTGCCTTGTTCATGGACTCACAGCGGTGCTCCGCTGCTTGAATATAGGGGAAACACTGGAGTGAATATTTGGCATTATTTTTTACATTACTTTTTTTTTTTTGGCCAGACGGGGGTTCCCCGTTGGCTACAATTATAGGGGATACACTGAGTAGGTATCATTAAATTTTAATTTTCCTCAAAGCAGTATTAATTTAATTTTTTTCTTCACTTGGGGGCAGCAGAACAAGCTGTAAATGCCAAATTGACAATATAACCCTATAAAGTTGTTATGGTGATGTTAGCAAACCGTTGCTAATTTACATATCCAGCAGACATGGAGTAACATTTGCATTTATTTGGAGTTATGTTTCTGGCTACATGGTGAATCAAAGTCCAATATTCACTCTCTTTTTTGCTCTGGTTTGGTCTCCACCAACTTCTGAGGGAAACCTCTGGCGCTTTAGCTGCTAAATGCTCCACTATGTTCACCAGCTAGGACCAACCATGTCACACTAGCTTGTTGTGAAGGAGGCTAAATAACACCATACATTTTGGCGAGGAAAAACTGTCATGGCCATTTTCAAAGGGCTCCCTTGACCTCTGACCTCAAGATATGTGAATGAAAATGGGTTCTATGTAGAACCTGTCTGATGCTCGGTGCTCTGCAGGTAACATACAGTGGATTTATCAGCGCTCTTTTGCTGAAAGCAGCTACCTGAGACCTGTACTACGAAGCGAGTTCAACATATCCAGGGTATCTTCTCGTTATCTGGCTTAACTAACCCTAACAAATGTGATCCCGCTAAGCGGTCCTACGATGCTGGTTATCAACTCTGTAAATCAAACCAGACTTGCAGACAGACAGGCAGAGCGGCAGATTTTACAAACAAAGAGCAAACTATATTAGACAAATACGAAGAAGTTAAACACATAATCCAGACTAATAGTAACACAGTTGAAGCTGCCAAATGCAGGAAGGACAGCTGGCAAAAGAAAAAATGCCAATGTGTAAATGCATAAATTAGCAGATTTATTAATTTAACGGAATACTCAAAAGTTAGATATAGTCATCTAGATGAGGAAGTAATATTATAAAGAACTTTCAGAAGTGTAATGGATGAATAGACTACACTTCATTATGCCCTTTGGTAATGACATAGTATTTCACCCTTCTTTTAGCTGCATCCCTGACTCCGGCGGTGTGAAAAGGACTTGAGAGCAAGTAAAAAAAAAAATATAAAAACATAATTCAAAGCAGTAAGCACCCACAGCATCCAGCCTGCTCTCCGTCCTGTATTTGTCGGTTAAAACTGTGTTGTTTTTAGCCTGGATTATGACTTTAACTTATTGGTATTTGTGTAATATTACCATACGATCCTTGCACTGAGCTGTGATTGGTCAGTAGGCAGTGCTTTTGTATGACTCGATCTCTTATCTGGAACATAACCTGCTCCGGAGCGGGTTAGCTGTTCAGCATAAGTTACTATGGTGATCTACCCCGGTAAGAAGTGAACCACCGTCGTAGGACTGAAAACCAAGGTTAACCCTGAAGTTACCTAGCTAACCGCAAATCTTGCTTTGTAGTACAGGCCTCAGCTGTGGCTAGAAACAATGCTGATGAGAGCAGTGAGACTGAACTAAAACAGTGAAGTTGTGAGCCGTAAAACCAAAACAATGAGCTGAAGTCAGATAATGATTTGGGGTTTATCACTACGAGTGACACCTTAAACATTACACAAAGTCATATAATCTATTGTTAATATAAAAAAAATTTATAAGTGCAGCTTTAATCACTATGACGTTTATAGAAATAAATAATGAAATTGCAAATTAACTTGTGCACCAACTGATTTCCCAATGGATCTTCTCTGAAGATTTTTCCTTTTTAAAACAGCTGAAGTTTCACACCATCAGTGTAATAGC
Source organism: Sebastiscus albofasciatus (assembly GCA_916701655.1). Taxonomy (NCBI): domain Eukaryota; kingdom Metazoa; phylum Chordata; class Actinopteri; order Perciformes; family Sebastidae; genus Sebastiscus; species Sebastiscus albofasciatus. Next base: position 18,140 of record CAKAOI010028949.1, on the reverse strand, counting down.
TTGTGAAGTTTTGAATTCATTTAGTGAATTCTTTAATGTTCACATTCATCTGAAAACAAGCAATTCCGGCATCAATGAACAATCCTTTATCCATCTTCAGAGCGATCCAGCTTGAAACGGCCGAACTGTTCACTCTCGTCTCCTGCAGTCACTGGACTCCAATTTTTTTTTTTCTTTCATCTAGTTTTCTCTTCCTAGCTTTAATTGTTCAGGACTTTCTTTTTGCCAGCAAGGTATAATGATTGTTTTTCATACTTGACTTGCAACTCACTGCAGACTGTGCAGTAAACACCAGCAGCTTTATTTGCAAATGTTCTCTTCAAACTGGGGCTTTCAATGTCAACAAGATGATAATGCGTTAACGCAAATTAGTTTTAAGGCCACTAAATTCTTTAAAGCATTAACTTGCAGTTGTTTGGACTCAGTTTTTAAAGTGTAGCGTGAAGATACTGGATAATATTTGTCTTTGTTTTGTGTTGTTAATTGATTTTCAATAATGAATATAAACATACAGTTGCATAAAGCAAGCATATTTGCCCACCCCCATGTTGACAAGGGTATTAAATACTTGACAAATCTCCCTTTAAGGTACATTTTGAACAGATACAAAATAAGCACTTAATATGCGATTAATTGTGATTAACTATTGACAATCGTGCGATTAATCGCGATTAAATATTTTAATCGATTGACTGCTTTACTTCACACATGTCTGAACATAGCAGCAGTGGGACCTGTGCTTTGTTTTATAATAAATCTGTTAAAGTGTCTTCTCTTTTTTACCCCAAATCACTTAGTGGTCCTTTAATTGTGATTCTGTCCTATAAACAAAACTATTGGCGAGGAAGACTAGCAGCCCTGTAAATGTTTTGCAACTGGGTTGGATTTTGTTTCATGTCAGTTTACTTGCCGAAGTCTTTTGGCTGTAATCAAGAGCTGTTACCGACTTTGATCTCTCTTCTTGCTTTCCACATCAAACGCAGAGACGGAGCTGCTGATGTGTGTTTGACAGAGGATGCCAACTTTTTTCTGTGACAAGAAACAACAGGAAATTGTATTTTAAGGAACCACAAATCGACACATTTAGCACCTTTTAAACATACTGCTTTTCAAGTTGTCTTGTTTGGTAACACTGTTTGGTTGCTTGTTTTACATATATCTGAAGTTGTCCATGACATTTTTCCTAAATTTCATTTTTCATCTTCCTTCGAGAGAGTAGGCTGTTAGCAGAGTGGCCTTGGAGCGGAGGCGCCGAGACTCAGATGAGTGTGCGAGGGTGCGTTCGTGTGATTGAATGCTAAGGTAGACAAAGGGAGGAGAAGTGAAGAGGGGAGATGATGTGAAATGTATGAGGGAAAGTCGAGAAGAACAAAAGAAAAAGAACATGATATATGATATAAATATATCTTAACAATGTGATAGTGGGGTGGAAATGGGAAGAGATAGAGGAGAATGAAGAATGGCAAGCGAGTAGTAGGAGGAAGGTGAAAAAGAAAAGGAAGTGAGTAAACGTCAAATTAAAAAGAAAAGGAAGGAAGCCAGTGAGGAAGACAGAGGACGTGATGCTATCTTATACAGTTTTCAACATGCTATCTCAAGATGTTTGTATTGGGGCACAAAGGAGAACCTTGAATGACACGGCATGCTCTGTACCCCCGAATGAGCGGGTTATTTTTAGATACTCGGCCCTTATCTCACTACACAGCTGGCAAGGGTTTAGCTGAGAGAAAGGTAAAGAAAATGTACTAATAACCTTCAGTGAGCTGTGAAGGAGGATACAGACGGGGAGTGGAACTGTTACAGTTTCTGAGAGGACAGTCAAGGTTAGGTTGATCATATAGTGAAAAGGAAATGAAGTTTATAAAAACAAAGAAACTTTTGATTGTTCTGTTTTGTCTAAATTCAAACTGATATAAAATTACATGTAAAAACACGTTTCACCTCCTCTCCCTATCTAGCCTTAGGGGTGCGTATGCCTACCTGACATTATAAATAATACCAGTATGTTTATGTTTTCCATTATGCTGCAGGGTATAGTCTCGTGCCTTCCTTTTTCACCTCACCTTTAAATATCAATTTATATGCAGCCAGAGTTCCTCAGATGTAAAAAAAAAAATGTAAAGTATATGTTTTCTTACATCTATTTGAATCAAATATTGATTCCTCTCCCTCCAATATCACAACTGAAAATGATGATGTAGCTATTTTTCATTCAAACATTCATGAAGCAAGAGATGAGATCCATTAACTGAAATGAGCTTTGTGATTGGATGGCAAAAGCTATCAACATTTGTGAGTTTGTTGTAATGAAGGCACTCAGTGCATTCATATTCATAATTTATATTGGGTCATCATCAGGGAATGACAATGGAGAGGTTACTGTGATTGTTTGACGGACTTGAGCGGCTGTTTGTGGTCTTAATTCTGCATTAGACTGGCATCATAAAACACAACAGTGTTCTGAAGTTATCATGTCATAATTAGATCCTAATAATACTTTTTTATACCTGTAGTTAGTGGTTTGATAAATGGGGAGAATGTTTTGTGGAGTTCAGCTCTGAACCAAAGACAATTGTAGTCTAAAGAACAACTTTATAAATGTTGTTGGTAGGGCTGTCGCAATATTGCAACCCAATATCACTCCAAAGCATGTAATAAACCTGCCTGTCCACCACAGGACAGCATGTCAGTGTCACGTTTTGCCTCACAAAGAAGTGAATATTACAGGTGCGTATGAATATGCAGTACCAGCAGTGGGCAACAAAACCACTCACTTACGTTTAGGCGACAAAAACACTCAGTTAGGTTTTCGGAAAACATCATGGTTCAGCTTAAAATAAGTATGTAAACTAAGTAAAAAACATATGGTACTAAGTAATACATATCGGTACGGAAAACACGTGACAAACGTCCCTAACTTGCAAAACAAAACACCGGTCTCGATCACGGGTTTTCCGCTTGAAAGACCTGGGTTTGTTGGACCCATATTCAGTATTCTAGCAATCAGATGCAACCAAAGCACAAAAACACTGTACCCCATTGCCCTTCTGTGTCCTGCATTTAACAAATACATATTTTTGTTTTAAAACTAATTTTTGTCATTTAAAAAGTTAAAATATACCTAATAATATCCTAACAATAAAGCTTATTTATATAGCACTAAAATCAGGATAAATGAAGTAACCTTCCAAAAAAAGGCAATAATATTGTATATTATTATACCGGAACTTTTTTTTTCTTTTTTCTTTTACTCAAACTGATTAATCAATTATTAAAAGAGTTGGCGATTAATTTAATAGTGGACAACTAATGAATTAATCTATTAATTGCTGCAGCTCTACTGCCCAGTAACGACTATCTGAAATCAAGATTTCTAAAGACACAGTCAGTGATGGAGAGAAATTATTATTATTAGCTTATATTGAGCAACAATATGTGACTGACTATGTATAGGCTATATCTTACCCAAGGTAAACTGATCTTATAATGTGCAAGGCACCAAAAGATGTGAATGTTGACATAGACATAGAGTAGAGCAGTGCTATAATGACTGTCCTTAGTGCTGAAAAGTGACAGCTCTCTCGCCCCCAATAAAACCAACACACTGCTCCACCTAACAGGAGAAAGCACTAAAGTGCAAACTCTCTCATGAATCTAATAATGGATATAACAACTTGCACTGTTTAAACACGCATTTTTAGAAGCTGAACTGTCCGCGGCACAGTGCAGATGTAGCAATTAGCGTCACGAACAAGCTTTTTGACACACAAGCTGCACTCATTTACAGTTGCCATAAAAGCTAGGTGACTGCCCAACCGCCTGACCTGAATTTGATGTTTCGTGCCTCCAGCTGTGTAAAAAAGAAAAAAGAGCAACCTTTTTTTTGTGAGCCAAATTGGAGAGAACAATGACACTGCTTTTTTCAACATGAAAAGCACTGACAAGTGAAAAGCTACTGAGGAATGAAACAGATGTGTCTCTCAGATGTGTTGCTGCTCAACCTGATGATTGCAGAAAAAGCTTGGTGACCTTGAATGCAACATTTGGACCAGTATGAATTGAATTACAGCTTTGTTAGATGAAATTCAAAGATAAATTGGGGTAGTGTAGGAATAAGTCGTGCTGTGTTCTTTGTGTGGTTCAGCTGAGTATTTGGTCGTGGCTGTGGAGTAATGTAACTAAAAAGGACCACATTACAGACGGTATTTCAAGTTATGTAGCCTTCAATCTTATAAAAGCAAAAAATGTTAATGGAAAATAGATTTCTTGCAGTTGAATGATGAATGATGAATTTGATTCACTTATTTCTCGCATGATCAGCAGCTCATTTGCATTTTATTTCCATTTTTCTATGGAAGCATCATGTGGTCTTCACAAGAGGACCTAATTCACTCTAAACGGCACTGTATCCTCTTAGAGCAGGAAAAACCTCTGTTTTTTTTTTTTTTTTTACATAACCTGTATAATATCTGTTTTGTCTCTATTCCTAAAGCAGGATGCTATATAAATACAACTTATTTCTACATTGTAGACATTAATGTCTGAAGGCACGGTGTCAGTAATCAAACAGTCCATGATTACGTTAGTTTGTGGTGCCATGATTCACTGACAAATATCTGGTGACACTGTTGCCAAGTGTTTTCTTGCAGTGCATCAATAACAAAACTCCAAAGGGAAAAAAAGCCAAAACAAAACACTAGACTTTCACTGATTACCATTCAAACAGACCCAATACCTCCATGGAAAGCTCCATGATTGTTATCCTCAAACAAACAGGCCTGCAGCCCCATTCTGGGCCACATCAACCTGACACGTTGCTCTTGAACAGCTCTAGATGCCAATTATGTTGACATCTCTGGGCTATGATGACCTCTCTGTGTATTCGCAGAATAAGAAGCTTCGCCAAGGCTTGTTATCCTCACATGAGCACGGTTACTGTCTTCACAATTGCTTTTGTGTTTAGAGTACAACCGTTGTTTCTGAATAGAGAAACAGTGAGAGAAGCTGAATGTTTTTGTTTAGCCACTATTCGACTTAGATGTGGGTAGAGCGGGTCGTCCACCAATCAGAAGGTCGTGGTTCGATCCCCGGCTATTCTGGTCACATGTCGAAGTGTCCTTGAGCAAGACACTTAACCCCAAATTGCTCCCGAAGGCTTAGCCATCGGTGTGTGAATGAGTATTTCTGGGCAATGTTGGCACCTTGTATGGCAGCCTCTGCCATCAGTGTATGAATGTGTGTGTGTGAATGGGTGAATGCTGACATGTAGTGTAAAGCGGTGAGGGGTTGGAAGACTAGAAAAACGATTATATAAATGCAAGTCCATTAACCATTTACCATAGACTTAAAGGAATAGTTTTGGTGTTTTGAGGTGGGGTTGTATGAGGTATTTATCCATAGTCAGTGTATTACCTAGACGGCTGGTACACTCCAGTTTGGAGAAACTGACAAGAGTTACAACACGGGAGCAAAGCAATGTAATATTAAGTATATTTAGGTGTACACCCTATTTAGAATGTTTTCCAACATGAAAGTCCAAGTGAAACGTATCTACTGCATATTGTTTTTGTCAAGTTGGTGGCCTTGAAGAGAGCATAGATAAGTTTTACTTTCAGTTCCCCCGTTGGAAAGGGCTGTCTGACGGCAAGATAAAGCGGTGAAAATATTCTAAATATAGTGTACACTTAAACTGATATTGATTTTTTTTAGGTGGGCCTTTCTTTTAGGTGTGTAGATTATGTGTTGCTGCCGTCCCCGTCCACAGCAGTACATTGCTTTGCTCCCGTGTCGGTACTCCTGTCTGTTTCTCCAAACTGGCGTGCCGACTGTCATCTACTGTAGGTAATACACTGACTGTGGATAAGTACCTCATACAACCCCACTTCAAAACACCTGAACTATCCCTTTAAAGTTTGTATTCCTTTATTACATTTTGTTTACCATAAAGACACAGACTTGCCGAGGGTAATGATGTGCCACATTCAAATTATGAGAAGCAGTATTAATCTCACAGTCAACTGGAAAACATTTGTCATATGAGTTAGGGTTAATATTTGGTGCACAGATTCATATTTGATTTTAGATTTTTGATATTGTGAGGTTTTAGTTCTTTGCCTATTTATCATGATACATTTACCTCAGAATTGAATTGCTAAAAATGTATTCTGATGTGAAAACCTTCACAGATTACACAAACCTCACAGACATTTTACAAATATGCCTTTGAAAACCCCTCATTATGCTTTCTTTTAGTTTTAGTCTTTGACTTTATTGTTTGAGTCAGTGTTTCTGCACCCATAAAATACAGTAAAGTTGTAATGATGAGAAGCTGCTATTTTCACAGAAAGTTAACGTTATTATCGTTCAATCTCGCAGTATTTTAACACCCACGCTCCCTGACGCTCAACATCTGGAGATCCTTTTATTGGATTTGTATGTAAATTGTTCATCACGTTCAATAATTTTTTGCCATAATCTTCTTTATTGATTTGTGCTGCTGTTGATGCATGCCGTATGTATAAGAGATGTTTTCATTTTAGTCTGGTCAAAAAAGAGTTAATTTATAGACAAGCTGGGAAAGAGTAATCACAGCTCCTGTTATGGATGAAACCACCCCTGTCACAGACACCTGCTGACCACATGTTTACTTAGAAGATGATGGCTCTTATTATGTCAGAGCTCTGAGATCCATAATTCTCATTGCATTTTTCATTATCCTCTGCATATACTGTATGCATGTTGATTAGAACAGCCATTAATCTCTTTCTAGGGTATAGACATTATATTTAAATCCAGTGTTAGTGAGTTATTGTCAGTGATGCTTATGACCAGGGCCTGTGACACAGAGTGAGATCATATGTAAACGTACCATATAGGGACGCACAGATACCAATACTGGATTGGATATTTGGCCAATACTGACTATATACTGAATATAGCTGTATCGGGTATCGGTGACAATCGGGCCGATTTATTCAATTCAGTTCTATGTTTATATACTATATACATTATGTATTGGAAATTTAATTGCTGTTTAAGTTTTTACCAATTTGTTTCTGTATTAAAAATGTTTACACTTGAATTATAATTCCTGTTATTTTTGAAAATTTTTTACCAATCTGCTAGTGCAGGATTTAGTATTTAAAAAATAAATAACAATTCAGTATATTAACTGTATATCTGTGTATTTATTTGTTACATTTTGTTTTACAAATTTAGGAAGTAATATTTAAGTTAAGCCTGATGTCACTTCCACACAGTGGGGTGTAAAGCTTATTAATTAAATACTGGTATCGGATCGGTACTTGGTATCGGCTGATACCCAAAGCCCAGGTATCGCTATCTTTATTGGGATGGAAAAAGTCGAATCGGTGCATCCCTAGTTATAAAGGAAATATAAAGCTATAAAGCTTTAAAGCTTTACGACCATCCAACATGCACTTCTGAAGAAGCATGACCGCATTAGAGCGAGAGTCACTGTTGTGAACGCGGTCACGATACACGTGATTGTAGGTATCTTTTACCTTTACTGTCTCTAATGTCAGTCAGGTAATGACTTGAGTTTATTGTGATGTCTAGAGAGATAAGAAAAAAATTAATAGAGCTTCTCAGGAGGGGATGAATAGTGCCTCCCACACGCTCAAATTCCTCTGATGGCCAAACTTTTGACAAGTATTGAATGGCATCTATTGAATTCAGCCGGGTAACTTTATTAAATCCATTTAGATAGTTTAAATGTCAAGCTGAAAAGCTGTAAAAAATGTAGCTAGAAGGATATTAAATCTCCCACAGGCAGTCAGTTTGCCCCAGCCCAGACCTCAGATGAAACCAAATAGCTCGTCTTTACAGCAGGAAAATGTTTTATGCTGCTCTGTGAGCCACTTTCATTACTCGTCTGTGCTGAAATCCCACACTGGGTTGAACTTGGGTTTACTTGTGGAAACCTAAAAATATCATCCCACGAGAGCTGTTCACTTCCACGTTCTCAAGTCTCTTTTGTTGCCTTATAACCACAGCAAATATGTATTTTACCCAGCCAATAATCAGCCTTGCAAACTGTATTCAGGATGCCTAACAAAGACACATGTTTGTGTCTGTTTCGATGGCCTTGTGTTTTCCATAACCATAGCATGTGGAGATGAATTCGGAAAAAAAAAATTATGAAAATGAGACAATCCACAGAAATTACCGTGACCCTTTCAAATCCATTAAAACGTAATTGTGCGGTCGACTGGAGATAATGACAAACCAACTGGAGGAGTAAATTGACCAAGTGAAGTGCATATCAACTTTGGATTTAAAAGAGCTCCCTGCATTTCTGAGCAGTTCATAATAAATAGCAGCTTGGGCTGGCAGATTGGTTCTCCTGTGAGCAACAGATTAATCATGTGCCATGACTGTCCAGTGCATTCATTTTAAATATCAGAAGCCAACAATAAAATGTAAAAAAATAACAGGTTTTCACACATCACATGACACTGATGGTCTTTTGTGTAGCTGCAGAGAGCTGTATAATTTAACAGAATGTCTGAAACGTTGCATGATAGTTATCGATTATTACACAATAAAAGCATCCAGTGTTAACGTCTGATATATTTTTGTATAGATTTACTTTTTATGCTTTATAATGACTTTATATTGTCATTAGTGACTTGATATTTTATCATTTTGGGTTAACATTACTCTTTTTTGGAGGGAATACTAGCATCTTATTTTGTTTATATATAATGACATAGGCAGAATTCCATTTCATAGCAGTACAGAAAAGTATTTTTCAAATGATTTAACCCAGAGATACGACAACCAATTATTAATATGTTCATTTTCCAATTATTAGCAATAAAAACAGATTATATCACCTTTCCAATATTTATATCTATACAGGATTCAACATTAATGTTTTTTTTCTGAAATATACTTGCCCAATGTAAATTTTTACTTGCCCCAATACAAATTGTTTTATTATTAGCGGTTATCAAATAACAACAAAGGCTAAAGTTAATTGTCATGTTTAATCTTAATTAAGTAAATTAATCTGGAGTTTCGCCCACATCCTCTAAAGCCTAAAGTGTGTGTTTGTGCTACGTTATAGCTGTGAAAGTAACTGTGCAGTGTGAGTACAGTTTATTTGTCAGTGAATAAATGCTACATCTCCTCAGCTCAAGCGAGCTCAAGACCGGAGTCAACTTCCTGTATCCTGCAACGCTGGCTCAGACTCACTTAAGGTGGGCTGTTAAGGTGGACCAGATTTTCTCCTTAAAGTGACAAGCCGCTCCTCTGAGTTTTGCTCAGCTTTTTTGCTGAATTATTAATATTTCTTTTAACCGTTTACCGATAGCGTTAATCGGTTGAAATTCTTAATGTCGGTTAACAATGAAATGGTTAATTCATCATCCCTATTATACGTTCTTTGCTCGTTGGCCACTACTCCCAGCTTTCAAACCAGAACCAACATTGCGGCTCATTTGGAAACTTTCAGTGCCAGACACGGCAAATAGAGCCCTGTCCCTCAAATCGCGCCACAGCACTACTGTAATGCATTGCACGACTGCTAGACAATGAATGGGAAGCGTGGAAAGGACAGAAGCTGTGGACATGTACCATTAGTGGATTTAACAATACAGACATGACCACTAACTATTTGTATAACAATTTAGCCACAAATTCACAGACTGACCTTACGCAGTCCAGCCATATACTCGGTTTTGACCGAGTCTTGTTCTAGCAGTGCGCGCTGCTGTAGAATATGTTATGCTGTTCTACTTCTGTTTGACTGAGCTGTTTTTTGATGCCGATGATGACGTCAGGTCAGTTCATCTTCAGAGGTCGAAATTTAAAAAGCATCCTTTCCTTTCTCTTTTATTATAGCCCTCAAATATCTTTGTGTTGTTTTGACTAGTTCTGTACTATCTACCTTTCACATGATGGCTATGGAGTAATTTTAGGTTTCATCACTGTCTCTTTCTTCTCCACCCGATGTAGTCACATAACACTTTAAGCATAGATTATTTGCGGTGCCAATGATTTACAGTTGTTGTTTTCACCTCTGAAATCCAGCACTAGAGATAGACTTGGCGCTATTGAGGGAACAATAAAAGAAAACATAGTTAATTTCCTGTCATTCTATAGACACATTTTTAACTATTTAACCACACTTTTCTTGTATTTTTAGACCAGTGTAGTATTACGAAATCGTAATACTGCATGTACCTCATGGTGTACCAGTAGGCATACATAACAACTCACACCAGTAAAACCATCAGCACTTTGAGTGAACCCACCCAACTTACATCGTGTAACTGCTTTCTAGCTGTACGCTTCTGTCTCATCAAAATGCAGAAGTTCATTGACCTGGAGAGGCGATATGACTCCCATATTAGTCTCAGGTTTTTGCTTTCAGGGCCATTAAACTTCTTATTAGTCTCATTATATCATTGTGTATTCTTGATTTGCTTGTTTGGACACCACTGTGGTTTCTGATTTTGTCTAAGTGGCCGATAACGAGGCACCAATGTCAGTTGCACTTTTGGCTTAATTTAATGGCACTTTTTGGTGGCAAAGGGTCAAATATAAAGAGCTCACGGAGTGCGCCGAGTGCCCCGCTGCTGCTGCTGCTCATGACATTGTGTGTGTGTGCACAAGCCTGTTTTACTTCCATTTATTCTCCACATGGGAATTACTGTTTGTCAATTCTTCATAAAAGTCTTCAGGAGATTGCATGGATTTGTTTTCCACACGGCCGTCACCTCACATCTAACAATGATTGCCACTATTGATTTCTTGTGTTTCCGTCCTCGGGAGAGCTCATCTCTGCTTGTTGTATCTGAACTTTGTTTTGTTTTAATAATTTAAGACAGAGGTTCGAAGATGAAACTGAGGTTTATTGAGGAGTAATAATCGCGGTGGCAGATGTCACTCAGTCTTATGAAAGATAAAGTTTAGAGTTTAAAAAGTTGGTGTTGTCCTTCACATTAAAGTTAAAATCCATCAGATTTCAATCATACACTAAATGGCTATTGCAAATGCAGACCTTCTGAAGACACAATTATTAACGCCACATATACAGTATGTGTATCTCATGTCATTCAGTGTAGCCAGACCACAGACTCAGCTCAGCAGGCCTGTGACATGAGTTTTTTGGCACAGCAGACATTGGAAGAGATATCAGACATGCACCAATCACTCACTCATAAATAAATGTAAATAATGAATGTGCTAATAATTGTGGCATTGTGAATAGGTCCACCACTTTGGTCCACACTGAAATATCTCAAGATCTATCAGACTGTGATGGACTGTCATGACATTTTGTACAGACATTCATGATCCCCGGAGGATGAATCCTAAGATATTGGTGATCCCCTGACTTTTCCTCTAGTACTACCAGTAGGTCAAATGTTAAATGTGTCCAGCAAAATGACTGACATTCCCAACAGACTCAGCTGTATTTTATGTTTATTACTACTTAGTAAGGCTGTCCAAAGACCAAAGAAATTCCTAGTCGGCTAACACTGGTATGATTTTGTTGACTGACTTGACTTGACTGATCGATTGATTTAATTGAGAGATCTGTGAAACTGAGTTTCTCCACAAAGAATCACACAAAAGCACCACTTTAAATATTGTGTTTACCAGAGATATACTCATTTCATAAGTTTCTTAGAAATAAGTCATTCAGCATTTATTTTATTTTATTTTACTTATCTTATTTACTCATTTTACTAAATGTACCTTACTTAATTGTTATTCTTTTAGGCACTGGTGCTAGAAATAGTGCTTTTTATTTTATACACTTGAACTTGTTGTAATTTTCATCAGTCTGTGGCACAAGAATTTCCTTTGGGATTAATAAAGTTCTATCTTATCTTATCTTATCTTATAAACAAAAGCATAAAAAGCTGAAGCTGATGTTTTGAAGTTGCCATCTTAGTTATTGGCTGTTGCCATCTTGTTTTTTTGCAACCAGAAGTGACATGAGAGGGTGGAGCTATAAGTACAACTGAACGCTGAATAAGATGTTTTCAGGTGACCAAAAATGTTCTAATTAACTTTCATGAACTGAAAACACACTGTGAAAGGGTTAACGTTGTAAGACAAAAGCACGGACAACTCCTAGACCGGAGAACTCTGTGTTAGCGACCTGTCAATCACAAGGTAGCCACGCCCTAAAGCATAGCCTGCTTTATGGTCCATTTGACTCTAAATGGAAGTTCCATTTGTAAATGAAGACTTGAAACTAGCGATTGAGACCATAAACTCATGTTTACAATGTTTACTGAGGGAATAAGTCAAGTGAGAAGTAGGCTCATTTTCCCATAGACTTCTATACAATCAGACTTCTTTCTGCAACCAGAGGAGTCGCCCCCTGCTGGCTATTAGAAATAATGCAGGTTTAAGTCACTTCTGCATTGGCTTCACTTCTCATGACTTCATTAAATAAATGTATTTTTCCACAACATGTTTACTTTTGATATAGTTTCACAATCATTGCTTACTGTGTCCACATAACCCACAATACATCTGGTGTAATGTATAATTAACTGCACTTATTCTCTCCTGTTATGTATACAACCTTCTCTTAAAATGCATATGCAGAAAGGACATCTGGGTACTCCACTGATAGCACACAAAGTGTGCCTCAGATGTCTCGCCAACTGTGCTTCCAGGCTGGTGTGTCTGTTTGATAAATAAAGCACACAGAAGGGGCAGAACACATCTAAAACAAGGCGCACAAGACTTAGTCAGTCTGGGGCCGTATTCACAAACATCCGGAGAATACTCTAAGAGAGAGCCTAACTTAGCCTAAACATTTATAGCAAGGAGTCCTATAGCTTCAGAGTGATTTAGGAAACCTCTCAGAGCAACTCTGAGCAAAAAGGGACGGAAGCTTTTATCTTAGTGAGGGAGTGTGGTTGACCCTGTCGCTAGGTATGATGCATTGTTTTAAATTGGTATGATTTGGTTGATCAAACAAAAAAGAAAAAAAAGAGCCAGTAAAGCCATTTCGCTTTCACATCAAGGCCAACACAAATATTTGCGTTCCGTGCATTTCACCGAAAATTAAAGTTTCGCACCGTCACACAATCATTGATATATTAGTAGTTTTTACTATAATAAACTCACACTCAACTTTACGCACTGGAGATGGGCTCGTTATTATTCTAAGTGTGCAGGTCTGTGTAGTAAAGTCATAATGTGGTCACATTTCATGAAGCATGTTATTGTAACGAGTGTAAAAGCTGAGTTTATTGCATTGGTTTTCATCATTTATGACTGGACTGGATCATATGTAGCCTATGTGTTTATTATTATTATGTGATACATACATGGCTTACAGTTTACTGCTGGGGCTGTGTGGATTTCTCAAGAAAAGACAGTGAGTTCATATGCTTCCATTGATGGTAATAACAATAATAGACTAGTTTGAAGTATTGAAGCTTCATTCATAGCCTTGACACTGTAATTATACTAACTTACAGAAACACTGCGTGAAATAGTCCACCTTCTCTCTCCCTCACACACACAGAGAGCAACTTGTCGGCTGGCACACACCTGTAACGGGGCGGTCTAGTAGCAATCAGCTCCATAAAACAGAATTATGACATTGACATCTTAGAGAAAATCTATTGATCCTGTGAGCAAAAGTCATTAGTTTGTTAAACGGTTTGTTTTTATCGGCACCTGGAATTCGCAGAAATCTAATTAGCCATGGATAAAAAAAAACACTGCATTACAAAATACAAAAGTTTTAGATTCTGTGTGGTTAGGCTCAAAGAGATACTGTAGATAGGTTCGGATTTTGAAATTGATGTGTGATGTATTCGCACAAATTATTCGTGCTTGGTCTGAAAAGAGCTTCAGTGATCACATTTATTTACCATGCTGGTAATTTTAGTATTTAATCTATTTTATAACCTCCTTGTCATTCAGCATTTGGTGAATATTTCTCCCTGCTCTTTGTCTTTTCACCATTTTCTCCTCTGCTTATGAACCTCTTAAGCCTTTTAAAAGTCCTCCTCCCTACTCCCAACAGTTTTTCACTTGAGGAGCCCTCTTAAGGGTTTTGTAAATAACTTTTATCTTTACCAGGATCTATTCTTAACTGCGAAAGGAAAGTCTTAGAAAATGTCATAATTCTAAGGATTTTCTCAGAATTTCATTATTAGGAGGAACTCGTTGTACTAGGAAGCTTTATGAATATATACCCTGGCCTTTATTGGGAAAATTAATTAAGGTAAAACTACACTCTCAGTTAGAGAGTATAGGATGCTTAACCCCTTTGAGATAGGATCATAATTTTGAGGTGCAATGATGATCTAATCACCCAGTAAACATTGCTCAGATGTGACTCAGGATTTTCTTAAATAATAGGTAGGCCAATTAATGTCATGCAGTCATTTAAACAATCTGCTCAATACAGCGTAGCATAAAGTCTGGGTGATGTGCATCATTTAAAGCGCCCCACCTGTTGAAACAGTGACCTGTGAAGACTCCTTTTTCTCGTTTCTGGAAATATCTCTCTCCTCCTCATCCTGTTCTCCTCAGTGGCTTTGCTCCTTCATCCTGGAAATCCTTGACATCCTTTTTATGAGGTTACATGAGAGCTTCACTCACCTCTATATTTAGCTGATGCTATAATGACAAATCTGTTGGGCTGACAGAATTCAATTACATAAACATAGCGTTTTCAGAAACACTATATTCTCCAGAGTGATTTCTCCAGCTCTCGGTAGCTCTTACTACTGATAAATCAGGACTCTTAGGATGGGAAGTTTGTTGTGGCAACACAGTTTATTCTATCATGTGGTCCTCACCTTCAAGCATCCCGACTAAATATGTATCTATTGTGCTCTCAGAGACATCAACTTTCAAGCCATTCCCTTCATCTGTTACTTACTGACAAGTCTCAAATGTTAATGTAACTTAACTGAGGCGATGCAGTAGTTGGTACATAAATGTAACAAATAATTTAACACATCATTGTGCTGTTTGCTTTGTCCTGGCACTGGTAGGACTCTGTGAAGTTGTCTCGCTGAGCCAGACTCACTCACTGGTCCACAAGCTGAGGAGTCTTCACCATTGGGCAGGGAGTGTGCTGACTGCAGTGAGTCCATAGACAAAAGGCACCAATCATCCCAGGAAAGCTTTAAAAGCGTGTAGCTACCCAAACTGTGTCTTTATAAAGACTTGCTTGATGCTTTAAAACAGCACTTAGATCCAGGAGAAATACCAGAAAGAGAGGCGGGGGAGACGAATAGTGCAAATGCCAGAACATAGTCATTCCACACTGAGCTGGAGAGTTAAACAACGCTGAGAGTCTACAGACATGCTAGAAGCTTTGTGAGGCTGTACTTGGCCAAAGCATTGCTTTGAGCTGGGCTCATACTTGCCAACCCTCCCGATTTTCCCGGGAGACTGATGGTCGGTTTCATCCCGGTGTCACAACTCTGCTGCAATTCTCCCGATTTATTGCAATCTTTCACATCTTTTTGTCCTTTTCGTTGTCTCAACATGTTTCTGGCACTGTACAGCGTGTATTAAGCCATAAGCTCTACTGTTTCCAGCAAGACGCCAATAGAGCTACACCAAATGTCTTTTCCCGGTTGGGGAGAGCTGCTGGCGACACTGTGGTGTGGTTTGAGCTGCGCTCGCCGCACATCACAACATCACAGCAAAGCCGGCGTGAAGCAAGCCATTGGAATTAACGTGTTTCAGAGCGCAGTGGTGCCATTGTCGCATCGTGTCTTAAAAGGGCCTTCAGTGAGTGAGAGAAGGAGAGAGAAAGGAGAATAATAAGAGAAAGAAATAGGCCTACTCAAGCAGGGGCAAAAAAATAATGAATGAATGAAAACTGATGAATATTAGCCTAGTTTATACCAGAGATTCACACAAGTTCACACCAGAGGGGCAAATTATTCAGTTTTCTTTCCTGAGAATTATAAATAAAATTGAGTGATAAAAAACCCATTTGGGATTTGAAATCCTCCATATTTTTGAGGTCTCAAGGTTGCAAGTATGCCTGGGCTTTGGGTATCGGCCGATCCGATACGAGTGTTTAATTAATAAGCTGTATGCCTCGCTGTGTGGAAGTGACTGGGATCATTCTGTTATATGTAAGGCAACATCAGGCTTGACCTAAATAATGCTTTACCAGCTTTGCAAAACATGCTGATGTTTTGTAGGTATAATGTGAACCATGTTCACCTTGTTGTTCATCTTAGTTTAGCATATAAGCGTGCTAACAATTGGCAATTACCATAAACATGATGTACAGCAGAGGCTGATGGAAGTATCATTAGCCTTGCAGCTATTCGATTATAAACAAAAGTCTTGGATATATTGCAATTTTGACCTGATGATGGTGCGAAATAAAAAGTGTGGGGATCTCCAAAGTTATACATACTGTAGGCTACTGTAGGACAGAGGTTCTCGATGTTTTTTTCAGTCAAGGATACATTACGAGATAGAGAATATAGCGGGTACCCCTTCATGTGTGTTCCTCAGAATAAGTCAACGTCCATAACGTAGCCTATTTTTTACAGTTCTATAGTGTAGAGAAATGCATTACAAAGATATTAGACATGTATTAAACATATTTGCAAATTGTAAGAGTTATAGATTTGTTAGATACGAAAGTGATCTATGAACTATTTTATATATAGATTTAAAAATGATTATGAAGCCTTTTGTTAAAGAAAAATAAAAACAAACTTTTATTTCATGATAATTTAAACCGCTTGTTATTGTGCCACAAACCTCCCTTTGAGTAGTCACTGCTGTAAGAACAACATGAATATCTGTACCAAATTTCTCTGCAATTTATCCAATAGTTGTCAAGGCATTTTACCAAAAAATGAAAAATGTCAACCTGGAGGTGAAAAGAGGAAAAGTCATGGGATCACCAAATTCAGTAGGATTCACCTTCAGGGGATCATGAATCCAATAGTTGTTGATATATATTTATTTCTATCTCTGGACCAAAGAGATGAACTGACAGATCACCATTCTCATCCATAGAGCCACACCACTAGCATGGTCAAAAAATATATACAACAAGGATGCTTAATAATAACATGGCATATTTCTATATTTGTAGACTCTGCACTACCTAAATTTGAATGCATGGAGATACTTCTTTGAGGACAGACCTTTACACATTTGAGGGCATATAGGATTTGAAGAAGGGTGAAAGAGTGAATGGAATGGAAAAAATTAAATGCAGATGGAAATACAGTGGAGCTGGCAGTGTGCACGTCAGTCAAAATATGCCTACAGGCAGCTGCTGCCTCTCTTTGGCCTTCACCACTGAAATACTCAAACCGAACCATTTCTTTCACCGGGCAATGCCTCTCCTAGGACCACAGTAGCAAGGTAACCAAATGTGTTATTTCCTCCCAAGGTCATTTAAATCGAGGTGTTCATGTACATGCGGCGAAAAGATCGGCTGCACAAGGACATCGTTTTCATCTTGGGAGAAGTGCAGTGCTTTTAAAGAGAGAAACGCTCGTGACTAATGCTCTGATAATGTATTCCTCCTATCCCCACACGTCTTTGTCCACAATCCTACGATAAAGTCGGTTGCAAATTCCCTACGGTTGAATCATGAAAAGAGCACAATGAAAGTTCAGCATTTTTTATAAGGTCTTTGTAATCTTCAGCTGCTGTGACAAATCGTACGGCAGCTAATGGTGTTGTTTTTGTCAGAACCGCCATAGTCATAGAGAAAAAAATCACTTCAAACATTCAAGGAATATGATCACTGGATTCTTTTCTAACATGTTTCTTTTCTAGAGCTAAAGTCAAGTCTGAATCACTATGCAATTTGACTGCAAGTGCATATACCTGCTGTGTGTGTTCCCATTGTCGTATATATCTCTTTGGAAATTGTTTCCACAACTGTAATTTCAACACTGGCAGCAAAGACAGCATCTGTATTGCTATTTCTGCATACAGTATGTAAAACATCGGAATAGAAACACACTGTCACATAGAAAAAAATCCATTCCATTTCTTTTAGAACAATGTTAGACACCATAAATATAATAACTGATCATTTGCAATGATGAATTCCTGAAACCGTTTACATCAGTTTATTGCAACCATTGTGCAAAGAAACCTCATATCTTTCTTGTATGGTGATC
>CAKAOI010028947.1:0-10350 GCA_916701655.1 Sebastiscus albofasciatus | reverse complement strand
TATATAAATATATATACAAGTTAAAATAATAGACACCAAGTTCTGGCAGATTTGTGTACATTTACAATAAATGATTTTTATTTTCCACCAGGGACTACATTCTTCACCTTTTTTTGCAGGAGGAGAGTGGGAGTAAAGAGGTTTGGTTTGGTTAGGGGGAGCAGGGGGCAGCAGGTCATATGCACCACAACTACACTTAAATATAGTTTTACTTAAAGGTATTTTTATGTAGTTTGGAAAAAGTTTATACGAATAAAAAATAAATACCTAATTATATTATTACATCAATGAATGCCAGTAAGCACTGATTTGATGATTTGAAGGTCAAACCAGGCTAAATTTGGTTGTAACATTAAAATAAAAGTGAGTTAAAGTGATTGTTAAACACTGTATTGTAAGACCAGATTCTAGTAGACCAGATTCTACTGCGCATGTGTGGTACCCAAACGATATGACGCGTTGATGACGTAGACGCAGCCTCCTCCAATAGGCCTTGCAGTCGACCCGGTTGGTTTAATTTGCGCTAGTGCTGCATTCAAGGCTTTTTTGTTTGTCGTAATTATAAAAACATAGACCATTCATGGCTGTTTTAATTGGCAAAACAAAACGTTAAGCTAACAAACAATTGTTGTAAATAACAGTTTTACCTTTGTTGACTAAGAAAGCTATGTATTTCTTAAAACATCATAGCAAGTCACATAGCTGGCAGAAAGTTCAACGTTACTTTGGGTACCACCAGGTCAGGGGTCAGAGGTCGGCAACCTTTACTATCAAAAGAGATATTTTAGGCAAAAAAACAAACAAAAAAATCTGTCTGGAGCTGCAAAACATTTGAGCATTGTGATGAAGGTAACACAGTTTATAGTCTAAGTATATAGTATATAAGTCTAATGCAGTGAGGGCCAAAGAGCAAATGTACTACGGAGTATTAGGGCCACATTGAGGGAAAAACATCTGAGATTTCCAGAATAAAGTCATAATATTATGAGAAAAAAAGTCGTAATATTACAAGAAAAAAAGTTGTAATATTACGAGAATAAAGTCATAACTTTACAAGAAAAAAGTTGTAATGTTACGAGAATTAAGTCATAACTTTAGGAGAAAAAAAAGAAAATAACACGTAAAATTACTACTTTATAATATTATGACTTTATTCTCATAATACTACAACTTTTTTTCTAGTAAACCTTTGACATTATTATCATAATATTATGACTTTATTATCATAATATTATGACTTTTTTTCTTTTAAACCTTTGACTTTATTATCATTAATATTACAACTTTTTATATCGTAAACCTTTGACTTTACTATCATAATATTACGACTTTTTTATGGTAACACTTTGACTTTATTATTATAATATTACGACTTCTTTTATCGTAAACCTTTGACTTTATTATCATAATATTATGACTTTATTCTTGAAATCTCAGATTTATTTGTTTCCCTCAATGTGGCCCTAATACTCCATCTTACAACAATGATAAATAAAATGAAAACGTAAACAAAAAACAGTTTTACATTTCCATGTTTATAAATCCACAGGAGAGGAGCTAAAGAGCCTCAGGTTGCTGACCCCTGACCTAAGTGTTTTCATGAAGCATTGTTTTTCCGACAGCCCGTGAACCCACCACTAGCCATCATGGTAGCATCACACAGCAGCAGATGAATGGGTTCATGTTGGGCCTCCTGTAAAGCTTTACTCTCCGGATTATTTGTAATTATTTGACTGTTATCGGCCCCAAATCTCCCCTCTTGTCCCAGTTCTGCTGTGGCTGTAAAGCTAAAGTCGTTTAGTATCATCTAACTCGACCATAACGTTATGCTAACAGAGATTAGCTAGCTAGCTGCTAACTAGCTAGCTAGCTGCTAACTAGCTAGCAGATTTGGTTGATGTTGTGCTAGTTGACCTAAATGGGAGGTGAATTAAGTAATTATTGTTTATATTCGAGTAAATCATCTCATAATGGACCTTAATTTCTACTCTGACCTGTCGGATGGCTGTGCTCAAAATGTGGATTCTGAGTTTTTGGACAGTCAAGCCTATGGTGGATACTCTGAGGAGAATAAGGTAACATTAAACCATCATTATACCAGTGTTTAATCAACTTTGACTCATTAAAACACCACATTAGCTTGTTGGTTCATCTAGATCATTCTAACCTGTTGTTTTCAGTTTCCAGAAGGTGGCGACAGTTATCTCACCATCAGTGGAGGAGGACACCCTTTTCTGTCTGCTGAGGTGAGTGGGAGTTAATTCAATGGTAGTATATATAGTGTGATACCACTTCATTGTACTTATCTACACACGTGTTTCAGTTTATTAACCCCATTATTCTGTCAATTCAATTTCTTTCTTTTTTTTTTAAAAAAAGGTCTTTTTATTAATTGTCAATAATCAATAGAACAGTCACTATACAGGGAAAGTTATTTTTTGTTTTTCTGAACAACACATCAATCAATCATACCTGACAACAACATACACACAGACAGTCACATCTGGCCACAAAGGACCTAGCTGATTCTCAATCATGGATACATACAATTCAAATTGTAGAGAATACAACACAGGGAGAGTATCCACAAATAAGTCATGAAATAAGAAGAAGAAGAAGAGAGAAAAAAAAAAATATATATATATACATGCTTACATACACACACACACACATATATACATGTACACACATATACATATACACACATACATTCATATATACACATATATATATATATAAACTGGGAAAAAAAAGTTCTAAAACTTGTGTTTGGTGGATTATTTCTCTGTTGTTACAATGCTAACTGGCATTGTATTTTACATCGTTGGAAAGCCTGTTTATTTACCTTCACAATAACGTCCAACTTGTAAGGATCATGCATTTGTGGGATGAGCAGCACAGCTGATTATGTGGGTAAATAGAGATAGAATCCACAGAGAAATAATCCACCAAACACAAGTTTCCCAGTTTAGTAAAATGTAATACGACTTCATTGTACTAATCTGTACACGTGTTTCAGTTTATTAACCCCATTATTCTGTCTCTTTCTCCACATGCAGCAGACATTCCATACCCCCAGTCTCGGGGATGAGGTTTTTGAGATCCCCCCGATCTCCCTTGACCCAGACCCGACTCTGAGCATCAGTGATGGGGTGTCCCACCACTTTGAGTTGTCAGATGGGTCAGACGGCACCGGGGGTGCTTCAGGCTCCCGCAGCCTTGTTAGCAACCTGGTGGTGGAGGCCAATGACCCTTCCTTCGCTTCCACCTTTGTGAACTCGGGGTCTCAAGGCCTGGAGCAGCTGAACCTCGGGGCGATGGGCCAGGCTGGAGGGGGAGCCCTGCTCAGCTCTTCTGCTCTGGTGAGTTGGACCCTCACACACAGACATGCTGTTGGTTTGTGTTTAAATGTTAGTTGTTCGTGAATGCAGTTAAAGCTGAAATTATTTTTATGAAACGGTCACTATATACTGACAGTAGTGCATGAGACAGGTAATCTGAAAAAAATCATGTGTCCTCCGGTGCTCCTAATGGCATCTGCAAGATTTCACAGACCGGAGGAAAACAACCAATCAGAGCCGAGCTGGAGCCTGCCGTCTCTGAGCAGCTGTCAATCACTCACAAACTCTGATCGAAAGGTCAAACTAATCAAATATGAATCAATATTCTGTTAATGTAATGCCTATTTCTCTCCTCAAATGTGTTCAGAAACATCTTGTAGTGTACTGTTTAGTTGTAAAATTAGAAAGTTTGTGACCCGGCAGCCATGTTGAGGAAATACCAAGCACCGCCCACCAGCCGGAGCACACTGTCTCATTTTACAGCTAAACAGTACACTACAAGATGTTTCTGAAAACATTTGAGGAGAGAAATAGGCATTACAGCACCAGAATATGGATTCATAATTGATCAGCGCTGACTAGTTTGACCGTTTGATCAAAGTTTGTGAGTGATTGACAGCTGCCTCTGTTGAATGAACAGCCAATAGGAATGCTCTCTCTCTCTCTCTCTCTCTCTGAAATGACCTGTGATTGGTCAAAGTCTCCTGTCAAGGGCTAGATTTTTTTGAAGCCTGAAATCCATGATGAGGTGCAGAAGTCTAGTTATCTCTCAGAACACTTAAATTACAATACGCTGGAAGGTTATTATGCAATTTTGGCCCAATGATGCCAAAACTGCCCACAACAGGTTTAAGTGTGTAGTGTATAATCAGCCTTATTACCGTTATAATATATTTTATTTACTGCTGTGTAGAAGGCAAAAGCCTTTGCAAAAACATGCAGAAACATGTTCTCTGTGTCCTGTGTGAACTACAATGGGCCTCTGTCTCTCCTGTTTTTGTTCTGCATGGGTCTCTGATGGTTCAAGGTTGGGGAGTGAAGGAATAGATAAGGCGATGTCAAAAGTGTATAAAAAGAGCATGTAGAATGCAAGTGTGAGGATTCTCCCACTCTGCAGCCTCATCTCTCGAATAAACAGACAAGGAACTCAAGAAAACGGTGTCTTCATTTGTTTATTGAAAAATACTACAAGTGTTTTTTTTTTAACTTTCTGTGCTCTAATTCCTCTGCAGGAACTGGGGAATTCCAGTGGTTCACATTTCAGCAGTTCGTCCCCCATGACCATTGATGTCCAACTTGGTGACATCAGTCATGGTCTCTTAGGAAGCAGCCAGTTGAGCACTATTAACCCGTCTGAGCTGGCACTGGGTCTTGGGAGTGATAACATTGGGCATCATTCAGAGACGCTGGAGCAGCCGCTCTCAGCAACACCATCACCAGCTGGCTCCCTGCAGGATGAGGACATGGATGACTTCAAGGTTAGGGATTACACCTGTTAATGTTTACTTTAATGCATTCTGGCAGTCTTGTATAAATGTATTTTTGGATTCCATGCTATGTTTTAGATCCTACAGCTAATATATGTCCTGTCCCCCTCTCTTCCACTTTTCCTCTCCCCACTCAGAGGAGTGTGCTGGTAGACTCCCCCATGTATCTCTCCTCTTCCTCGTCCCTCTCCCACGTGTCCTCCCACCCAGCTCCTACATCCTCTGTGTCTCCAGCTACGGCCAGGAGAGGTGGGGGGAAGCCCGCTGTAATGGCCTCAGTGGCCGGGGCTCTGGGCGCGAAGAAAGGAAGGAAGAAGAAAGACCCAAATGAACCACAGAAGCCCGTTTCAGCGTACGCGCTGTTCTTCAGAGACACCCAGGCAGCCATTAAGGGCCAGAACCCCAACGCCTCTTTTGGGGAGGTGTCAAAGATTGTGGCGTCCATGTGGGACAGCCTGGCTGAGGAACAGAAACAGGTATAAGAACACATGCTTATATACAGTATATTAATGTCCTGTGTCAGTTTTTGGGGAGAAAAATGATTTACAACAATGGTACTTGTCTTGTCTCCACTAGGTGTATAAGAAAAAGACCGAAGCAGCCAAAAAGGAGTATTTGAAAGCACTGGCAGCTTATAGAGCCAACCAGCTCACGCAGGTAAGATCATGTTTTTTCTCTGAAGGAATACCAGTTGATTGTTGTATGCAAGTTACACGATTGTTTTTTTAAAATGAAAAGGCGGGAACAGTCCTTTATGCAGATGAGCCCGTCTAGCGCGATGCGTTCGGCTCACGAAACTTGGACCAAGCTGTCAAACTAGGCGATCTAGTTATAAAATGAAACGCAGTGGCATAGCCTGTTTCTCACTTAAAGTGTTTTCAGAAGTAGATTTTGGTGGATTGTCTAGACGGCATAACAGAAAGTTGCTGAGCAGGCCGCCATGTTGTTTCATGTTTGAAACGGCAAGCAGAAAACCAGGGACCAATCGGTTTTGACTGAGTCTTGTTTTACTGTATTCATGTAGCTTTTCTATTTGTTTAATATGTCTTCATCACAGCCTGCCATTGAGGAGATGGAGACCACCCCTTCACCACCTCCATCAGTGGTCATTCCAACACCTGCGGCCCTTCCCTTTGCTGGTCACCAGGCCATCCGTCCGGCTACCAACAACCTGGAAGAGAACACCATCACCAACATTTGCGCCTCCAACATCATCCTGGACGTCCCGGAGATGACCACACGTTCCCGCACTGGAGCAAACAAAGCCCCTGCTCCAGCAGCTGCGTTACCCCCGCCCCAGACCATCACCAAGATCATAATCCCAAAGCACATGTTGCAGGCGGGGGGCCAGGTGGTGACTCTGTTGCCCGGAGTGGTCCGCTCTATGCAGCCCACAGTGTTATTGTCGGGTGCCTCTCGTCAGCCACCTCCGCTGCAGCAGATGCAGAACGCACCGCTTCCGCCACGGCTGCAGCAAATGGCGCCGGCACCTCCACCGTTACAGGCCAAGCCCCGCGAGGGAAGCACCCCGGCGGGTATCCCCGTGTCCGTCACGACTACACCTCCGCCTCCACTCCAGATCAAAATAGTTCCCGCGTCCTTGCAGGGCAAAGAGGCCCTGCCCATTATCGTCCCTAACACAGTGGCCGTGTCATCTACTGCGACGACATCTGTCCAGTCTGCACCCGTCGTATCGGTACAGGTGGTGAATTCTGCAGACACATCGGGCAATACAGACGACGAGGAAGTTACAGAAGTGCTGCATTCAGAAGAGGTACATGTTCTTAATTCATTTTTATTGTTTGTTTTGTGTTTGTTTTATGTGAGACGGGACCTTGTTTATCCACAAATAACTCTTGATTTGATTGTTGACAATTTTGGATATTTTAGTTCTTTGAAGCTGGCTTATAATTTATCCTCGGGCAGCACCAAGCTGTTGTCATAGCAACTGATTCCTAATTTTCACAAGTGCACTTTCCAGATGTACACTCACCCAAAGGTGCCTCTACTAAACTCTGACTTGAAAAGGGTGGATACTTATGCACTCAGTAGACTTTGAAATATTTTGTGCAAAAAATCCCATTCTCTGTGGTTTAAAGTTGAAATACAATAACACATAAAAAAAAAAGATATTAATGATGCTTTTCCAAATATTCCCTCCCTTTTTCAGGAAGAGATGGAGGTGAATGGGTCCGGTGATGGCCCGACTAGTGTGTGCGTGAGGACGGGCTGCAACAACCCGGCTGTAGAGAGCGACGACTGGGACAGAGAATACTGCAGCAACGAATGCGTGGCCACTCACTGCAGGTGTGTAGCAGTTTGAGATGTGTTTTTAAATTTTGTTTTCAGCAGCAGACATTAGAGAACTTCTCTGACCTTTTCTCTACCTTCTGTTTTTCAGAGCTATATTCAAGGCGTGGTGCTCGATCAGGAATCAGAGCATGGGACTAGTGAAATAAAGAGCAGCTGCTGCCATCACATAAAGAGGATACTTGTTTGACACTAGGAGCCCGTGATAATAGTTGAAGGACGGATGCAGAACTGGTCAAAAAATGCATTTCAGTGCAGTTTTCTCGCTGTTTTATACATGTACTGTAGGCTTGACAGTTGCTGTTCAAGACTATAAACAAGTAGTATTGCTAAATAGCACTAACTTAGGACAGCGATTCCATGTAAGTATTTTTGGCGCATTCATAATGAAAGTTGAGGATAATAATTTAGTGGTATGTATACAGATTTTAGTCGGGCAGATCCGGACTTCAAGGCAGCTAGAGAAAAGATCAGCACAATGAAGTGTCAAAGTTGGTCAAGACAATGGTATTCTCTTTTTCACTGCATCCCACACAGGTCAGTTTGCACTTGTTTACTGTAAATTATTGGAGTCTGTTTCTCAAAACGCTCTGGACAAAGACCATTTTTTTATACAGCAGTTTGTGTCATGATTGTACAGTACTCACTGATTTGAAATTCATGCTCTGAAATGTTTTGGTGTCTCAAAGCAAGCCAACAACAATTTCCAATTTTCTTTACCACAAACTATGGCTGAAATGTGCATTAGTTTGCGTGGAAGAACAGTTTGTACCACTGTATACCTTGTTTTTTGTACTGAGAATAGTGGCCTTCTAGGTTAAATATTGCCTTCATTTTTTTTTTTTGTAAAACATTCTGTTCAGATCATTGTTGTTAAAAAAAAAAGGCTAAGCATTCATGTTTTCTTAATAAATGAACAGATTTGCTCAATCCAGTGATTTCTCTTTGTAAAAGACCAAGGGTAACTGATGTTACAGAGTCCGTTTGCTGACTTTCTGACATCGATTCAGATTGTTTTCAGTTCCTTTATCTCCTGGACTAGAATAGAGAAGGTGTTTTCCAATAACTCCACAATAAGGTTCATCATTAAATGTAGACTCAAGAAGCGAAATGTATAATTATAATCAATTAGTTCACTAATCGGTTGTTTTGGTCTTAGTCGTTTTTTATGCTTTTCAATGGTGAGTTACTTATTTCCGAGAAAAAGTGGTGCTTTTGTGTGATTCTAAATCAACAGGTAGATTAGTCGACGAAGAATTTCTTTGTTCGAGGAAAGGCCTAGTCATTTTTATTTATGAACATTATGCGATTCTCCACTTTCCAGTGTTAATGCTAACTATATAACTATAATTTCTATACAAGTGTTTTATTGTTGTATGTTTTTTTTACTTTAACTGTCCATTGTATTGCATGTTAAAGGTATAATAAGCAGTATTTTCCTAAAATGCTATGTATAGACTGGCTCGTACAAAAGAAATCCCTCTCAATCATCACTTATGACCCACTAGACGTGTGTGGCGGTGTCTTTATCTAAAGAAACCCTGCTCTCTGCCTGTATTTCTTCTTCTTATTTTGCTGTGTTCGGGACATTTCTGGGGTTCAGAACTTCAGAATACATGAAGCTGAAATTACAGCCCTTTTTCAGGAGCTTGTTTGTCTTCGTTAGTGGTTCTCAGAGAAAAGACTCTTAAGGTGTTGGGGGAGGAGCAGCAGACTGGATGGAGACGAGGACATCAGGGTGACCTGAAAAACACAAATTACGTGATTTTTTTAATTTGAATGATTGTGTGTCTGTAATGTGTGTTTTTTTTTTTCAATCTCCGTCCTCCATTAAACAATGGAGGAGCAACTGGAGAACCACAAGGAGGCTCAACATAAGCAGCTCAGCCACCTACCAGATGAGATCTAAGTTGAGCAGAAGATGCTGGATGAACTCGGAGTAAGGAAACACCAGTAGAGCAGAATATTGTCTTGATAATTTGATTAATGTTTCAAGTATAGTATGCTATACAAATGTCATAATATAGTATGTCATAAAAATGTCATATAAAATTTCACAGTATAGTATGTTATAAAAAGTGTCATAATATAGTATGTCATAAAAAATCTCAACAAAGTACTGGTATATTATGCCATAAAGAGTCATAAAATGCAATAAACACTTGGGATAAGAAATATCAGAGAATAGTATGCCATAACAATATCATAGTATAGTATGCTATAAAATTGTCATAAATCATAGTATAGTAAGCTATTAAAATTTCATAAAAATGTGATACTACAGTATGCCATATAAAATGTCATAAAAATATAGTATAATATTCCATAAAAATGTGATACTGTAGTATGCCATAACAATTTCATAAAAATATAATAGTATAGTATGCCATATAAAATTTCATAAAAATTATCATTGTATAATATTCCATAAAAACGTGATGCTATATAGTATGCCATAAAAATGTCATAAAATCATAATAGAATATCATGTCATAAAAGAATTAAAAAAGAAGTTTGGGCCAGTGCAGAAGTCTACTTTGTAGCTGTCACTGCCTAAAGCAAAACTATGAAAACATGTAATTTATCCTGTGAATATTGTATATTTTTGTTTTCATGACATACTATACTATAACATTTTGATGAGATATTATATATTTTATACATTTTTCATGGCGTGCTATACTATGACATTTTTTAGGAGATACTATATTATGACATTTTTATGGCATAGTATACTATGACGTTTTTAATGATATTTTTATTTTTATTTTTCAGATCTTTTTTTCAGACTTTTTTTTCGAATATTTTTCAGATCTTTTTTTCAGACTTTTTTTCGAATATTTTTACAGACTTTTTTTTCAGACTTTTTTTCAGACTTTTTTTCAGACTTTTTTTTCGAATATTTTTTCAGACTTTTTTTTCGAATATTCTTTCAGACTTTTTTTTCAGAATTTTTTTTCAAATATTTTTTAGATCTTTTTTTCAGACTTTTTTTCGAATATTTTTTCAGACTTTTTTTTCAGAATTTTTTTTCGAATATTTTTCAGATCTTTTTTTCAGACATTTTTCGAATATTTTTTCACACTTTTTTTTCGAATATTTTTTCACACTTTTTTTCAGATCTTTTTTTTGAATATTTTTCAGATCTTTTTTTCAGATTTTTTTTTCGAATATTCTTTCAGACTTTTTTTCAGACTTTTTTTCAGACATTT
>CAKAOI010028945.1:0-11423 GCA_916701655.1 Sebastiscus albofasciatus | reverse complement strand
TCCCGACCGCGGCCGGAGGGAACAGGGGAGACGCCGGAGTTTTGGTCGGAGACGATAACGTTTCTCTCTGCGGAGCCCCGTTACTTCACAAGACACGGGAAACCTCTGTTGGTCTGGAGGAGCTGCAACAGTTATTTCTGCACAAACGTCCACTGAACATTCACTAGATATTCTCAGAGCTAAACTAACTCTTCTGCAGTGTGGAGTGAGCAGCATGCACGTGAGAGGTGGAGCGAAAGAGTGAGAACGAGCACGGTGTGTGAGTGAAGGCAGGCAGAGGAGCAGAGTACAGCAGAGACTCCGGTCCTGGAGACCAAAGCTACGGTCTCCCCCGCGTCCTCCGACCGCGGCCAACACTGTTTAACAGACGGGCTTCACTAGATACAACCAAGAGGTTTTGGTGCTTCCGTGCGTAGCCACCCGCGAGCGTGCATGAGACACCGACCCGGATTGATTTATACGTGTAAGAAGTTACAAACAGTCCCTTTAGAGTTGGGGAAAGAGCATGGTTTGGGTTAGAATAACCCCTTTGTCACGATTAGGGAATGATTGTTGTTAAAAGAAACCAACGCTGACTGTTGATAGTTAATGGGAAACGAGCAGCGGCCCGATGCTTTGTAGAAATACCATAAGTCATAATTTCTACAGCAGCTAGAGGTCTTAGTCTCTAAACATAGACATCATACAGTATTTCATATTTGTCCATTTGCTTGAAACAACTGCTGTTGTTTTTTGTTCTCGGGATGACATTCTCTTGTTGATATACAAAACACACAGTGGACTAATTGCCTAAACTTTGCCTCACACAGTAGTTTAATTTGGTGCACACAACTAGGCATCTCTGCAAAGGGCAGGCTGAAGAACATAGTGACATTTTAGAGAGCCTCGCAGTCATTCACTCATCCCCGTCTCCCTGTCGCTTCTCCCTCGGACTCCCTCCGTAAACCAATACTGATCCCAGGCCAGCGCAGCGGCTGACTGAGTGCCTGTCTGGTAGACATGCCGACTGTGCCCAGTGGTGGATTAATGTGGTTACTATTGAATACCCGGGTTAGGAATCGATCCCTCCGTCCGTGGCATGAATGAGTAAGGAGGTTGTGCGAGTGCTGTTTTTTGGTGTGTGTGTGTGTGTGTGTGTGTGTGTGTGTGTGGGATGCGCATATGCAGTAGTGTGTTTCTGGGATTGTCATGACCTTTAAACTGTGCTTGTCTGTCTAGTTGGGACGTGTGTACTACATTATTCTCCTGCGTCTTTGTTATTTCACGTCTGTCTCCGTGTGTGCACAGCTTCCCTTTAGATTCCCGTTAACTGTACCTGCGGGCCGTGTCTTTGCTGATCACCTGCCTCCACTTGAACGATGGATGGAGGGCCGATTCCACAATAGGTTTGTTCATTGCCCGATACAGCTCTATTAAATCTTCCCTAATTTAATTTTCCTTGGTGATTTGGCCAGATGTCTCCAGCAACACAGGTCTCAAATGAGCTCTAGATTGAATTGGATCAAGGCATATCGGCTTCTGGAGAGATCAGACTTTAGTTACATGGCAGCAGGTGTGGGTTCTTCATTTGATTGTGGTAGGATGTATGTTGTGTATGGTTTTCTGGGTTGAAACAGAATATACAAAACTCTCCATACATATGAGAAATGGGACTGTAGGAAAAAATAGCAGAGTTGAACTGGAAGTAAACCAAAAGGAAGCGTTAACGTCCAGCTAACTGCACTAACTGACCCAACACTTAGACACAATTTATTGTGTTTTCCTCTTTTCTACCAGACACTTCTTTGTGCTGTACCAGCTGTTGTACGAAACCGTAATCTCAGAGTGACTTTATTAAGATTTCATGTTTTGTCTTATCAGGTGTTCACGGAAAACGGGGTCAAACTCTGCGGTTACATTTCAATTTTTAGCTTGTAGATGAACTCAGTCTAAAATCAAACGGGCTCTTTGAAAGTTTTAAAAGCTACTAAATAAAAAGGGCCCACCTGGTCTAATGAAGCGGAATGAAATATTACTAGTTATTATGGCATTTCCTTTCATTTATTGTTCAAGAAAAGTGTTCATTATTTCATTTGAGGCCTTTGAAACTTAGGCTCTGGAGACTGGCTTTCATTCATTTATTAAAAGCTTTATTCAGTAATCAGTGATATTGAGGAGAAAGCCTCATTTGGACTGGCGTCATGTGGTATAAATAATTGAGAGAGCACAAAATAAACATACAAATATTTATAATAAATCATGTTAAAACAAAATGTTTTGGCTGGACGGCAGAGGGCCAGCCCTACCAACACCAAAGTCTGCCACTGAGTGACTGACTGAGAGATGAAGTTACACGATTGGTCGGCCGAGTGTCGGAGTTTCCTCATTGGCCCGTTGCTCTTTCAAAATGAAAGGGCGGGAACAGTCCGTTATGCAAATGAACCCGTCCTGCGCGACGCGTCAGGCTCACGAAACTTGGACCAAGCTGTCAAATCAGGTGATGTAGTTCTAAAATGAAACCAGATTCAGCAGTGGCATCGCCTGTTTCTCACTTCAAATGTTTTCAGTCGGTGTTTAGACGGATTAACACGCAGGCTGTCATGTTGTTTCCTCTTTGAAACGGCGAGCAGAAAACCAGGGACCAATCACATGCATTCAGGGTCTGAAATTAAGTTTTTTCCTCACCTGCCACTGTGGCAGGTCACTGAACATTTCTACCAGCCACTTTATATGTCTGCCACTCCT
Organism: Sebastiscus albofasciatus; assembly: GCA_916701655.1. NCBI lineage: Eukaryota > Metazoa > Chordata > Actinopteri > Perciformes > Sebastidae > Sebastiscus > Sebastiscus albofasciatus. The sequence goes on along the minus strand of CAKAOI010028945.1, from coordinate 8,699 downwards.
GAAATCTACCTAGAACGCTTTAGACCTGTAAACACTGAGTCAGTGGTACCAGACACTAGAAATATGGAATATATTATGTAACCTTAATCTAATCCCTAACTAAAAATAATATTTCTTAATATAAGGAAGTCCTATCTGCCATGGTGGTAGATAGGGTGACACGATATATAGGTATTAACAATAACTATGATAATATTGTATAAATAATTCAACGCCTCTTAAATAATTTTATATATACAGTTATGGTTAAAAACTCTCTCTACCTCCCTACACTTGGGTGTACTGTAATTAATTTACAAAAAAATAGACAAAACGCACAATAAACAAAGTTAAAGAAGAATTTGACTGGTAGCTTTTCTTTTTGTTTTTTAATTTTCTATGGATATCTGAATAATACCATTATTATGAATTATATTGGTCACAATAATTGTGTTGTGAAAATCTGATATTGTGACATCCCTAGTGGCAGGTGACCTGAAATTGTTACCTGCCACAGCCAACATTTACCCTGTATTTGCCAGATGGCAGGTGCTAATTTCATTCCCTGCATGGATTCCAAGAGAGGATACGTCACCCATATCTATGACGTCCCCGTTTAAACGGCCAGCTGAGTGGAGCAGTGTGTCCCCCAGTGTCCTCACCTGACCTGGTGGACATGTAGCGCTTGATTTAACATTACAGACATGACCACTGACTATTTGTGTAACAATTTAGCCACAAATTCACAGACTGGCCAAACACGGTCCAGCCATATACACAGAGTCTTGTTTTTTATTATATTTAAATCTGTATGATTTGATATTGGATTCTCGACGTGCACCATCTTCTATAAAACTAATCGCACACAGAGACACACTAAAGATACACCACACACACACAAACACACCCCTACAGTGATCACTCAACAATTTTGGCAAAAAATTTCCTGCCACCGCCTCCTCCTCCCACTCGCCACTTATCACCTCTGGTCTCTAAATCGGTACCTTGTGGTTGCTTCCTTCCAGCCTGCTGCCTCAGTGTCTCCATGGGAGGCTTTCTTTGACTAAGACCATGCAGCAGCGTGCAGCCGCTGGTGATGGATTGTCCCATTACTCTGCGACTTCCCTGCTGTTCGCATGTGGTCTACCACAGTGTGCTTGAGTGGATTGTAGAGTGTAAGAGTGTGTGTGTGTGTGTGTGTGTGTGTGTGTGTGTGCATGTGTGTTGGCACTTTTGTATTCCTATGATTATATGGTCCAAATGTACGGAAGCCTAATGCTTTCACTTGAGAATAAAAACATATTCGCCCTGTTTTTCTGTATTAAAGGTTGGTCCCTCTGCATTCTTTTCATTTTTTTTTTTTTTTCAAATGGAAACACCCACTCAGCTGTTAGCAAAAAGCACTGATGTAGGTTACCAAAGTAAGCTAATCAAATAAGGTCGGGCTGTCAAAGTTAACGCAATGATAACGCAATAATAACATGTTAACACAAATTTGTTTTAACACCACTAATTTCTTTAACGCATTAAGGCAACCGGACGCTATTCACTGTTTTGGAGGTTTTAGCGAGCTCAATTTTAAAGCTAGTGTAAAGATACTGGCATCATATGAAACTAGAAGCATAAAGAATCCATCGGTACCAACCATGTCATACTAGCTTGTCACAAAGGAGGCTAAATAAAGCTCCACACTTAGGCTAAATATTGGCAAGGAAAACTGGCATGGCCATTTTTAAAAGGGATCCGTTAACCTCTGACCTCCAGATCAGTGAATGTAAATGGGTTCTATGGGTACCCACGAGTCTCCCCTTTACAGACATGCCCACTTTATGACAATCACATGCAGTTTGGGGCAAGTCATAGTCAAGTCAGCACACTGACACACTGACAGCTGTTGTTGCCTGTTGGGCTGCAGTTTGCCATGTTATGATTGGAGCATATTGTTTTATGCTAAATGCAGTACCTGTGAGGGTTTCTGGACAATATCTGTCATTGTTTTGTGTTGTTCATTGATTTACAATATAATAAATATAAACATACATTTGCATAAAGCAGCATATTTGTCCACTCCCATGTTGATAAGAACATTAAATCCTTGACAAATCTCCCTTTAAGGTACATTTAGAACAGATCAAAAATGTGTGATTAATTGGGAATAACTGAGACAATCATGCCATTAAATATTTGAATCGATTGACAGCCCTAGTTCTGAATGAAGTGAACGCTACCACTAGCTCAGTCAAAGTTAGCTGTGCTAAATTTGGGAATAACTGAAAGGTTTAGTTTGGATTTTTTGAAATGGGATTGTATGTATACTGCCGCGTTCTGAAAGGTATGATTACTGTTTTTCTGAATGGAGTCTGGTGGCTTTGAAGAGAGCAATTTAACAGCTTCCGTTCCCCGTTGGAAAGGGCTGTCTGAATAATGAAAACCTTTCTCAGAATTACTGACATAATTGTCTCGTTAATTCAGAAAAACAGGGCAAACATATTTCTTTTTTTCTCAAGTGAATGCATTACTCTTCCGTACAAATTTCCTCATGGCCATCAAATATAAAGAACATCTTTCCAAGTGAAGACATTTTTTTTTATTTTACAATCTTTGTTTTTTTAAGTGGTGAGATTATGATTAGAACCTGGGTATTGGCTTTAGATTAAAGATGCATTGGTGTATTTTTTGGCCACTTGGGGGCAACAGAACAAGCTGTACAACACAATATTAACATTATCATCTTATAAAGTGGATATGGTGAATGTGCTAGTAAACAATTACACATCCACCAAATACAAAACAACATTAGCATTCATTTGGAGTCATATTTCTGGCCACCTGAAAATGTAAATCGAATATTCACTTTTTTTTTGTATGCAGTTCCTTGCTCTTTAGCTGCTAAATGCTACATTCACAAGTTAGTCACTTCCCTTTTCTGCTGTTTGGTGCTGAGCAGGTAGCATACAGCGGGTTTATAGCTGCATGCTGCACATGGAACACAACGCAAGCCAGATTTACTGGCCAAAAAACCCAAACAATGAGCTAAAGATGCTAAAATGCTCTTAAGAGCTGAGGGGAACTGCACAGTCGGCTGATAATTCTCTGTGGTTTTGTCACTACGAGAAAGATGTCCTTTCCCTTTACACATAGTCATGTGATTCATTGTCGATATAAAAATATGAAATATTGCTGCTTTAAGGTTAGGGTTTTATGTTCATTTAAGATAAAGATTTGGGTTTAGGGAAAGGTTTGAATTTGGATAAGAGTTAATTATATATAAATGTTGGGAGTGAATGCACAAGTATACTAATGTGTGTGTTTGTACTTCCATTCTGTAAGCATACACGTGTGTGTGTGCACTCCAAAGCTGCTGCCTCTATAGGATGACTGAAATGTATCATTCACTTTTAAAAGGAAATTTGTGGACATCAAGTGTGTGCTTGTGGTCCATTAAAATCATAAACACTTCACATTGACAGATAAATTACATCCTGTCTGACCATTGCCTGCATGTGCAGAACCAGGATATTGCGACTACGCTAGCACCAATAAGCAATCATTAGCACAGCAAATGATGTGTTATTACATCGCAAGACATTGACATGCACTGATCTTCTGCTCCAATGTTTTTGCTGTATTTTATCTTCCAGTTGGTGTTGGAGGAAGGATTCCAGTTCCCCTGTCTTTGTTTTTTCACCACAACAGCCTACACTCAGAGGACGTTCTCCTACGCCCCCCCGCCTCCACAGCCCCTTCTACCAAGTCCTCCCACCAGCTAGTATTCTGCAACAATTCCCATCACATGTCATCTTAGTTTTGTTATTGAAAAGCTCTAATAGAGAACCCAAATGCTATTCAAGTTTGACAAACACCTGCTATTTTCCAGATTTTGTCCGGCACCCTCCGCTCGCGGCCTTGTACAAAGAACGTGTGTGTTCTGCAAAGTCCAGCCCGCAACACACACACCTCTTTTTCAAGCACCGTCAAGCACCAAGGCCCTGAGGCTATTTATTCTCTTTGTTGTTCTTCCTCAGCATTAAAATCATATTGGGGCTCATACAAGTACACACTGACTCTGACAACATGTTATAAATGTGAGAAATATATGACCTAATATGGAGCCTGATATACTGTACTTCATTCAGCCTCATCTTTTCCTTCATTCATCACCTTCTTAGCCTCCTGGCTCCTTTCCATTCAAATATTGTCCTGTTTCCCTTTATTATCTCACAAGCTTAAGTCTAAGAGGCAACTCCTTCCTGATTAATTTCATCCAATCGAGTAAGCCGAGAGCTACCGCTCCTTTCACACACAGGAACCAATCACTAGTCATCATCCTCTTTATCAATCCAATTAGCTGCACCTGTAGAACGCCGCTTCTGGCGCTAATGCAAACATCCAGCTGTGTTTGGATTCCCACCACTGCCATTTCTTCCTACCCGCGGCACATCACTGTTGCTGTTAAGTGCTGTTTGCTGTGCTCTGTCATCTCGTATGAAGCGGGAGAGTGAATCTCAAGGGGCACCGCCTTCAGCCTCGATGTAAACCTGCTGTTGGATCCTTTACCAATGCAACTAAAGGATGTTGATTCTGCCTCAAGAAGGCTTGTTAAGGAAATTAAAGTGTATCAACTTGTTGATACTGATGTTCATAATATCCAGCCTGATATGTTTGCCATCCATTTTGTATGCCAATTTGAACATGAACACATCAGTGGATGGCAGAGGAACACTGAGCTGCTACTTGTCATAGTTGGGATCATAAATCTTCCAACACTGTCACTGATACATGGAAATGAGGTTACAAACTGTTTCTTTAAAGTCAAATTAAAAAAAAATTGTAATGACTAGGGCTGTCAATTAATTAAAATATTTAATCGAGATTAATCGCATGATTGTCCATGGTTAATCGGGAATAATCGCAAATGAATTGTTGAAACAGCCATGAACAAAAGGAACGTTTGGTGATCACAGTTGGCACATCTGGTCAGTGCTTTAAAACAAACAGGCTACCTAGCTTCCACTCTCTGAGGTGAAGCTAGTTAGCCTCTCTTGCTAGCTTCCACTTTACGGTGAAATACAAACTCCGCAGCAAGACGGGTCTTCCAAAATGTTGAATTTTGCAAGAGGACAGATGTCTTGTAGTCCAACCTGATCTCACGGGAAAGCGTATAAATAGCACAACATTTTAAGGATATTTCGTGTAACATGAGAACGCACTTTAGACTTTTTGCTTCTCATTTAACGCAACGTAGTTACCATGGATCAGCCACAGTATTTAGCTAGGTTTAGGAAAAACATCATGGTTGGGCTTAAACTAACTACGAAACTAATTAAAATACGTATGTAACCATCGTAACATAAGAGCGGGAAACATGTCACTAACATTCCTTTGGGATATGAACACTGGTCTCCTGGTTGAAAGTCCTGTGTTTGTTGGACCCATCCGCCTCCCCTCTCGCCCGCCATAAGCAGTCTTTCTCTCATTTTATTCTACGTCAATAGTTCTGAGCGTAGCATATTCACACAGATGCGTTTCATTTGCAGTCAGTAGAGACTACAAATGACACGCCAAAAGTAACAAAGGAGTTATATAATTAATAATTGCATGCAAAATGACTAACAAATTACCGTGTCATTCATACGCCATTTGGTGAGACAGGGCTGTATAATCACTAAATCGCTACGCTAATTTCACGAAAGAAGAAGAAGATTGAATCCTTTTTTGAAAAATCAAACAAACAGTGTCATTATAGAATATATAATTCCTTGCAAAAGGGATTGGAATTCATATGAAAAGGTCCCATATCGTGCTCATTTTCAGGTTCATATTTGTATTTTGTGTTTCTACTGGAACATGTTTACATGCTGTAATGTTAAAAAAAACAAACTTTTTTTTCCTCATTCTGTCTCCTTGAATATACCTGTATTTACCTTGTGTCTGAAATGCTCCGTTTTAGTGCATTTCAACGGAATTGCAACAGAATTGCGTTGCCTGGCAACAGTTTGGGTCCATGTTCACTTCCTGTCAGCTGATGTCATTCACATAAACTGCAACCAGGAATAAATTGGGACACATTTAGAATGTTTATGTTTAAAACCGTGTAATGGTCTAAATATTGTATATTTGTGACATCACAAATGGACAGAAATCCTAACAGTTTGTTTCAAACGCACAATTTCTGAATACAGGCTGTCTGTATTTCTCCGTATATTATGCGCTTCGATACTTTCACAGTATTTTTAAAGGGACTGTTTGTAAGAATCAGAAATGCTTGTTAACAGCGACACCTGTGGCTGTTAAGTCAACGAAAGTCAGCGTCCTGTTGCTCGCGCTTGCTCGCTCTAAATAGACATGAAGGAGCATCACTCAACACAGTGAGGAGACACACGTCAGCTAAAAGCACAATATCACTCTAGATTTCAGCTGCTTGGCAGTAATGTTAGCTGACCAGACCAAGGTCTCTCCATGAATCAATGCTGATCCTAGTGTTGGCTTTTCATGCTTCAGCGTCGGTGCCGGAGCTCCGCAGCGAGACACGTTATCGCCTCCGACCGGGTGCTTCAGCCTCCTGACTGCGCCCGCAGGGGAGACACTGGCACCCGGTTGGAGGCAAACCTCTGTTGGTCTGGAGGAGCTGCAGCAGTTATTTCTGCACAAACATCCACTGTACATTCACTAGATATTCTCAAAACTAAACGCAGTGTGGAGCGAGCGCGCATTCACGTCTAGAGGTGGAGCGAGCTGAGTGAGAAGGCGCGCTGTGTGAGTGAAGGCAAGCAGGCAGCGGCGCAGAGACAGTGGCCACACGCGAGCACGCATGTGTCCCGACCCTGTACATTTATAAGCTTATGAAGTTACAAACAGTCCCTTTAAAGCACTTAAACCTGCTTTATAATATAAAAGACATGAAAATCTTACTTTATACAATATGGGACCTTTTAAATTTGAATTTAAAGAAAAAAAAACAGTATTAGGTGGTACCATCGCCTACTACACAGAGAGGGGGGGAGAAGAAAAGGAATTGGGAGCTGAAATTCTAGGAAAAGATAATGGTGATTATTGAAAGGAAACAGTCGGTGAGTTTCTAAGTGAGGGTGGGAGGAGGTTGAGTAAAAGCAGCATTTGACTGGTATAAAGATTGAGACTGTGATTGGTGACTACAGTGAGAACAGTGGAGCAATGATTAGGGAGATTTTTTCTCCCCATGAGCTCTGCCCAGGAGTGTTATGGCATTAAAGTATAGGCTTTTTTTCTCTTCCCACTGTGGGTTCCTGGCTCAGGAAAGGCTTTACAGAGTAAGCTCCTCAAGTATTTGGACAGTGACACACTTTCTTATTCTTCTGGATGTGAAATGACAGTGTCGCTGCTGACTGCCAGCTTTAATTTCAGGGTATTTTTCTAACATACTGGTTAAAAAGCAGAGCTACAGCCCTCATTTTCACGTCATCCCTTATTACACTGCGCTTAAAAGAATTTCAACAGATTAGGATTGCAATGAATTATCAGGGTTTTCTTTTTTACTTGTCAGAAGTTCTTCATGTGCAATTACTGCTGGGAGAAGAGACTGAGGCAGCGCTCACTGCTGATTTGAGACAAGCAAGGTGACACAGAAAAAGACGGAGATAAAATAATAGAGGGAGCAGTGAGGGGCAGAAAAAGACAGATAGGCAAAAAAAGAAACACCTGACAGCTCCAGCCCTTCACTCCACTTTGCCAGCGTGAAGCTTTACACCTCTGCAATATTTGCCCCCCCAAAACAGCTCCCTCCGTGGGCTGTCAGCCTTGAGACTGTCCCTCTTCACACCCAGAAGCTATCCGCGGTGTGACAGGCATGCACGAAGCCAGACTAACACACAGACATACACAGCCACAAATCTAGTACACAGGTATGCTGTCAGGTATACCTACACATCCCCTGATGGGTGCACACACACATAATAACCCACGCAGATACACTCATAAGGCCAAGTGAGGTGGAAGAAGAATCCTATCAGCTGTCCACCTACAGATTGAGAAAGGCTGGAGCCTCACCTGGGGACACAAACACACACACACACACACACATGCAGGCTTGTCACTTTAACTGTGATGGTGAAATGAGGATGACAGTCTTCACCCCAAGTCCTCTGCATCAGTATATAAACAAACAAGTGAGGTGAAGTAAGTGACAGTGTCGCATTACAGTTAGCCAAGACACAATCCTGCCTTTAGGAATCAGTATTGCATCGCATCAGCGACTAGAAAAATGACTTTATTTTGACTATTTTTATTTTCATTAACCTTTATTTAACCAGGTTTAGACCCAGTGCAATTAAAATCTCTTTTTCAAGAGCGACCTGGCCAAGAATGGCAGCAGTACAAACAGAGTTTAAGTTCATTTAGAGTGACTAGGTCCTGGAGTTTAACTTCATTTAGAGTGACTAGGTCCTGGAGTTTAACTTCATTTAGAGTGACTGGGTCCTGGAGTTTAACTTCATTTAGAGTGACTGGGTCCTGGAGTTTAACTTCATTTAGAGTGACTGGGTCCTGGAGTTTAACTTCATTTAGAGTGACTGGGTCCTGGAGTTTAACTTCATTTAGAGTGACTGGGTCCTGGAGTTTGAGTTCATTTAGAGTGACTAGGTCCTGGAGTTTGAGTTCATTTAGAGTGACTAGGTCCTGGAGTTTGACTTCATTTAGAGTGACTGGGTCCTGGAGTTTGAGTTCATTTAGAGTGACTGGGTCCT